>JAIPRM010001856.1:0-22004 GCA_025469315.1 Stegophylla sp. TES_Ste_2020
TTTAAATTTTCATAAAATTTGGATCAAAAAATGATGGTTTCCGAGTCGTTTTTGTCAAATTTTGGGTAGTTTTTTCCAAAAAAAAAAAAATTGAAGAATCGAGAAATTCAAAAAAATGACTTCTCTAAAGTACAGTCTAGAGGCAAATCCGGTTTGAAAAAGTTACTGATCGAAACTTTTGGACAAGTATTTCTATGCAAAAAGTTGTACGGTAACATATACACAGGAAATATTAGTATATATCATATTCATATCTATAGTATGAATATGGTGATGAGACATAATTTATATCTTTGAATTGTTGAAATCATTGTATGAATAAAATCATTTTTGATATCATTGTTAGTAATAATTATAATACCAATTGTATAATTTTAGATTCTAAGTGGAGCGAAGATACCAGTGTTTTTAAAATGATGTTTATTTTTAATTTTTTTTTTTCTGTGAAAACTTAGTCTTATAAAAATACTTGTTCAAATATTTCGAACAACAACTTTTTGAGTTAGAATTTGTCTCGACATGGAAGTTAAAAGACGTAATTTTTCGAAATTCTTAATAATTTTTCCAAATTCAGGATAAACTACTTAAAATTTGAAAAAATGCTTTTAAAACTTTTTTTTTCCAAACTTTATGAATACTTAAATACTTAGATAGAATTTTAGGTAAAAAAACTGGTTGAGAAAATATTATATTATATATACGTATATATTTTTTGTAATTATAGTAAAACTTATAATTTTATTGTTAAGTAAATTTGTCTTGTATAAACTGAAGCTCAATTTATTAAATAAATGATTAATTGTTACTTTAAAATTTATTACTCCAATCAAGTCTCACCCAAGGAGCGAAGATAACCCATGGTGCGAAGTATGTCCGGCGTTTTAAACATGAGATGTTTGTAAACTTAAATGCAGTTTTACAGAGTTTTCTTACCATGATATACAAGTAAGTTCTGTTGTTCGATGTATACTTAGCAAATATTATTAGTGTGCACGTCGTACTTGTAATGCGAATGAGCATTAATTTACGTGTACACAGTAATGTATCAAAATTAGCTAATAATTTGGTTAAAACGTTGTTTCACCACCATCAGCGGCATGTAATATATTCTGATAATCATTTTGAAAAGTTATAAATTTGCAAGAGAAAGTTAGTGTCTTGCAGAAGGGCTTTCGTTTTAAGTATTATTAATTACATTTAATTGTTTTTGCAACCTACTCTTAAGCCCAAAGTACTGATTACAGCATTATGGATGCATTTCAATGAAAGTATACCACCCACATGATCAATATGAAGATTATTAAATATGTTTAAAATATTAGACGATATTTTTATAAAGTTGTGTATGTAATACAGAATTCAATGGCACCCTCACCGCTTACCAATAGTGCAATGCACGGGTACTCAGTAATGATGGATGCTGCATGTACAATTTACATTAGAAACCTATTGGCTAGCGGGTTCTCAGTCTGTTGAAGTTTATGCCATCTTTCAAATTGTTGTATGAGGTCATGTCCCCCAATTACTATACGATTTAATTATATTTGCTATACGATATTTGTACATACTATGACTTTAATTATTAATGTTTGGTATTAATTCGAATAAAATAATTCAATAATATTCTTCAGATTATTGAAGATACCGCTATTACATAATTATGCCCTTTAATTACATACCTACTCATTAATAAAAATAATGCAAAATAAAATATAAATAATCAGAAAAGACATTTTCATGTTTTGTGGTTTTTATGCGACTCCCCAGGTTGAGTACCCTTGCTATAGGCTATAGTAAATATATTTAAAATTTATAAATCACTTGAAAACCGTAAATAGAAGTGCCTCAAGTGCCTAAAAAGTAGACCAAATTTCTAAAATAATTAACGAGTTCTGTATTTGTGAAACTATTATTATTGATGGAACACATTACTGCGCAAGTTAATGGAAAATATTTGGGTGCCGCCACTGAATACAGATAATCATTTATATAAAATGCGTACCTAAGTTTATAGACTAAAGTAAAACGAATACCATTTTGTTCATAATGAAATTAAAATTATTACATTCTGTAATTAAATTGTATATATATCTTTCATTGTCTACTATTAATATCATTTCAGGTCGGTAATTACATTGTAAAAAAGTTAAAAAAAAATTCTCCAGTATAATAATGAAAATAATTAACCATACATGTGTGTGCGCGAAAAATGACGATAGGAGAATAATTTTTTAAGTGTGATAAAAACATCAAATAAAATCAAATTTACTTATTTATAAATTTATATAATTAAATAAATTTAATAAAACTTATATATGAAGAGCTAGGGTTTTTTTGATGTAAATTTGTACCGCGGAGTAACCGATCTACACTTAGACGTGTGAAGTGAACTATAATAGAGACGAACACCTACAATAGAAATTAAATTCATCATACCCAAAGACGATGATTAGAAAGCGGAGTCTGGGTTGTCGGACTGCCATGTACAGAAGACGACAGTCGATTATACACGCACGCAATATATGGCGTTAATGTTTACCGTAATTGGTATTGAATTGAACGGGTTAGAAAGTACGGAAAAATAAATATCAGGAAAATACAAAACTTTATAAGCTATACACATTTATAATAATAATATTGTCCCTGAGAAACCTGTGGGACGAAACAAAAGAAAAATATTATTTACAATAATCATAATAACTAAACGCCACGCGCGCATTAGAGAACGCGAAGTCAGGGGGTGTGTCAGAGGGTGGGTGTGAGGGCGAGACGTGTTTGATAAAAAAAAATCTCTTCCATAGCGCAGGGACTGGTGGTGCATATATAAAGCTCTATGTAGTGCTGTTTCCTCCTATTCTGTATTTGGCCATCGCTTCACATCATCCTTCCGGAACGTAAGTACACTGCATACGTGTTTTTTTTAAATTATACATACCTATACATAATTATATATTTTGTACTTGTAAAACATAATATTTAGAATTTCATTTGAGTTTTGTTTTTTTTTTTTACATTTTTATTTATGATATCGCGTTTATTTAAGACGGAAAATATAGATAGTATTAAACTATTACTTATATTGTTGTAACAAATTTACTATTTACGTGGTATTTTATTCGATGTGAATAAAAATTAAATTTCATAACGATTTTTATAGCTTTTATGATTTTATTTAAATGTTTAATTTACGAATAAAATCAAAACAAGTTTAATATGATAATCGATAATTATATCTTCGGCATATATGTAGTGTAATTAATAAATATAGTCATACAAAAAAAAAAAAAAAGTCTAAGCCGATAATATGTAATTTAACTATTTATTGATTTATTTTGAACTACATAATATATATATATTAATTAAATTTATAATTTATTTCACTTATAGTTTAATTAGTACAAAATTATCATTAAATAGGGGGCGTATAATTACGTATTAGTTTAATTAATAAATTAATAATTACTTATTAGTTATAACAATTTTAATACCATACGGCTAAATATAATTTCAATTTACAATTTATTTTACACTTATTACTTAACAACTAAAATAACAATCGTTACGTTTACATTACTTCAAGGATATAAGTCCCACAAATAACATTATTTAGAACTAAATTTGGATGGTAAACGTGATCGATTAAATTCAGTTTTGACAATTTTATACCACTATATATGTGTGTGTGTGTGTGTGTGTGTGTGTGTATTTATTATTCTGTATAATTGACATTGTAAATATGCAGTAAAGGGAGAAGAGGGATTATGTGGCATTTTGTTGTGTTATACGGTTATACGGATTTACGGTTTTGCACATCAGCAGGGGAGTAAGCATCGAGTAGTTTAAAGAGAGTGACAAGTACGATGAAAGGGAAAGAGAAAGAATGCGTATATTATGCTATATTATTATTAAATTTTGGTTAGATTTCGATTAGCTTTAAAGGAATGAATGTTAATTTTTCATTGTAGAAAACGGATATTAGATGAACTCATTACAACATGTACGAATACGTTACTTAACTAACAGCATATTTCGCCGTTAAAATTGTACTTATATTCTAACCCATTACGCAATTTTATAAACTTGATAAGTAGATAAACCTTTATAAAACAACACGTTTAATTCTTAGAACTTGTTTGATTAAGTATTTTATTCAATAATTGTAAGAGGTAACGTTTTCAAATCTTTTATCGCGTATTTATTTTTAAAGGTAATAGTAAAAATAAGATTAAGTAAAAACTCGATTACACAAAATATTAGTACATATTACAAACTGTTAGTTTGAAATTTTATTTTAGGTATTATATATCTATGTGATATTCACATAATATAATAAAATAAATTATAATTATTTATTTATAAATTTAGTTGGTTTAAGTATATTAAAGAATAAAATATAAAACGTTATGGTTAAATAATGATTATGAAAATACAAATATTATAAGCATAATATTTTGATCAGATTAGAGTTTTATAGACGTTTTAACACTATGTACGGGTTTTACAAAATCGTATTCATTAAATTTTGAATGCTTAAGATGTACACGAAATATATACGCATAAGTATTTTTTTTTATTTAATTGTTCTTATTCATTCTGTATAAAAAAATTGTGTACATTTAATTTTTGAATCACATAAACGGTCTAAATATTGTTGTAAAAAATATAAAATAACGAGAGTTTATAATGCAAAAATAAATTACCGTTCCGTCACAACGAATTGTTGATAATTTCGACACTATAATAATGTATGGGCGTTTCGGGTTTGTATTTTGTTAATAAATATAGATTAATATCGATATCATGGGGATTGGTAGGGATTGTTGAAATGTTAGGCTGCAAAACAGATTACAGACGGACACATACATAGACTAGTTTTGAAAGGGCTTATTGACTGGCTAATCTATTATTTTAGACCAAAGCCATTTAATATCAAAATAATTTTAATAATATTGTTACTTGAACAATCAATGAGTACTAGAGAAATAAAATATACAATTATTCGCGTTAAACATAGTTTTCAGAGTATTGGAAATAACGATAATTAATTAAAACGTCATATCCATTAAATTGGTATTTGTCACCAAGTCGCCAGGAGCATATTAATAAACGTATATTTGTTTTCTTTGCCTTAACAATCTAAAACTGAAACATAAAATAGTATTTTATTAAAACATTTTTCAATACGTTAACCGGAGAGTATATCCGTATCTGAGTTAGAGTGATATCGAAGTGCAAAGATGTACATTTTATTTTTCACGCGTTTCAAATGTTGTAAATTCCAGTAGAAAATGAAAAATATAAAAATAAAATATTTGTAATTGTAAAAGAAAAAAAATTGTATTATAAACAGTTTCAAAAGGTAACTGAATAATATTTATTATACAAAATAATGTTTACCGAACGAGCGTTCACAGTATCAATATAATTGATGATGTCCATTTAAAAAATAATATTCGTTCCGAAATGAATTATACACGAAATAATATCGAATTATAATAATAGTAATTGTAATTTTAGGAAAAACACCGGTAGTACTTGCGAAAGTTGGTAATATACTGATATAATTCTTTGTGTTAAACTCACATTAACTGTTCATTTGAATAATAATATGAGAGTTTGAATTTTTTGAAATAATCTATGAAATATGAGTCATGTGATTTATATTCACATTAAACTGCGCGCTGATAATACATTTTGAAGTGTTAGGTGAATTGTATGACTAGGTTGTCTATTAGCCTACTAAAATAATAAAACACGAAAACCCTAAATGCTTCATTTATCATGATCGACACGTATGTATTTTATATTACGTAAAGTTATTTTTACATTTAGGGGAAAAAATTTTCGGACAAACTTTTAAGTAAAACGCCTTTTCTTTTCGTTTTATAATTATTTACCATTTTATATTGCTATGATGTTAATGTTTTGTGTTTTGATCACAAGGAAACGACATAAACTTACACTGTGTAATTAAGTAATTCTATCAATTAAATGTTTTCATATTATAATGTTACAAAAACATAATTTTAAGTACCTGTTAAAGAATAGTTACAACGTTTCATAAAGTACCGGTTGTAATAAAACATAATTTCTTTAATAGTTCACAGGGTATTTTAAAAGAAAACTTAGCCGGAAGTTTGCTTACCTTATTAATAACACGATAGCTTGCAATTTGAATAATTTATTACTGGACATCAGACTACAGACTACGAGTACCTAACCTAACCTTATTTGTGAGAACGGGAATTATTTACAAGGGTGTATAAATCTTTCGATTAGGGGCTAAAATTATGCCACAGCACTGCTCTTTGATCCTCATTTAATACATTATCGTATATTAAATCCTGTTTTAAATCGTGTATTATTTCCTAATCAGTGATGCAGCAGTGAATTTTACTCGGAGGAGGAAGTTAATTCTTGCATACTATAACCCCTCAAAAGACGAAAAATATTAGAAAAGGTTTAATTTAAGTTCAATAATCTAATACAAAAATTATGTTGAAATAAAAAGATAATAAGCGGTCTATGTTTACTCTTATTTTAATACTTTTAATACTCTTTCTATAAAGAAAATTTTGAGCAACAAATTAAAGTGTGAAATTATTGTTAAAACAGGAAATAAATGCAGAAAAGATTATTCAAACTAAATACGAACTTATTTCGTGTTTTGTGTACGCATTTCGAACTCTGAACAAGTGAACTATTTTGTTAAGAGATATGTTGGTTAGGTGTTGTATTATGAACTTAAGATTTACTATTATAGAAACAAAAATCATAGTACCAATCAAGTTTAAGTTACTCTTAAATGTAGGAAATCGATACGTCTGTTCACGATAGTTAGGTACAGTATTTATGAGTGATTTGCCATTAAATTTGTAAATTTCCTTGAATTAAAATCATAGTAGTTATTAAATTCTCCGAATATTTATTGTTTACTTGTATAATATGTTTTAACGATACATTCAACTATATGAATGCTATCTGTTATTATATGTTTCTTATTGAAAAAAACGTTCTAGGTCTTAGAATATTTTGAGGTTACAATTTTTTTTTTTTTTTTGGACTGCATACGGCCTTTTATTTTGTAGGCACTTAGACGACACACGATTTATCACGTTAGAATTATAGTCATTATTTTTTACATATTGGTAATTGGTAATTTATTTCAATATGTTAGTATTCCAAAATTATATCGTGTCTTTAAAATCCACGTGATTTCGATCAGGAAATATTGAAATTGTTGTCCGAATAATTTCGACAAACATTTCTAACAAAATAACTCATATCTGTCAATTAAGTATTTAAATATGTCATTGAGATATATCTATAGTTTATTTTATGGTTAATAATATTGGAAACATAATTTTGCATTTAAAAATACAATGAATACAATAATATGAGACGTTTGAATTCAAACTTGATTGTACAATGCGTGATGTATGTAAGATAATATTATACATAACGATATAATTTGATGCAAATGGGGTTTATGTAAAAATATAAATAAATACAATGGTTTAACAGAAAAAATAATAAATAAAACCAATATTTCCGTCTAATTGCGTTTCATGATTTTGTAAGTATCTTAAAATGAACCGGTAAAATATCACGTGTAAAATATTGCATTCGGTTTGAAACTTCGAATTCTGTAATTAGGTAAAAACAAATTTATTTAATATTTCAATTTCCTCGCCTATTCGGGTTCAATGTTGCAATATTCTAATGCAGATCGATTTGAATAACATTGAAAGATTTTCGAGGAATAAAATATTTACATTCTGTAGAAAAATTCAATTATACCTATGCATTATTTATGTATTGTATTCGCTTTTCTTTATATTTCTAATTTTCTTTAAGCTAAGGTGAGCATGATTAAATGATACTAAACGAAACTTTTATCATATTTAAATTAATTAATACTACGTAGGCAGATATTCATCTCGGGATATAAGAAGACGCATTTTTTTTTTTTTTTTAACATAATTCCACCGTATTAGTCTTATATTAATATTAGTTGATTTTTAGTGAAAGCGAAGTAATAATGTATTATAATAATAATTATTATTATTATTTACTACTGTATAACTTTGTTTTGTTAACACAACTAAAACTGGAGACAAAAGTACACGAGTAAACAAGAAAACACCGTATTGTAGGAGTGTAATGAACAAAAAGATTAGTAATCGTAAGTTCGGTTTTGCAATTGATAAATATTTATAAAGGCAGTAAAATGCAGAAGTTTAAAATAATTGTTTGTTTTAAATGTAAGTTTTAATATACTTAGAAGTATATTTTTAATTACCTAAAGGAAGTATGACAAATTTACTGAAATAGTTTACATTTTCTTGCATTATTTTTATTATTAAAATTATCTCTGTTCATTTCTAAAATAATTTTAAAAATGTTATTAATTCATATTTTAATATTGTATTAATAATTTGTCTACACCATATCCATGTTAACAACTGCTCCCTTACCCCCTCCTAAACACGGCCATGTATATAACCAATATAATATTATTAATCATGTATTATACAGTATATTTCACAAAATTTTAAGTTTATAGTGCTTATTAAATACTTATATCAGATAATTCAGAAGACGATTCCATAGTTCAAATGACACTTAATTAGTCATATGAATCCCAATTATCGACAGGAATGAAAATAATTGAGTTTTGGGGTTTTTTTGGAATTTATTTTAGATTTTTTACGGAGTGAAGAAGTTTATGATTTTACAATGTTTATTTATTTTTATTTTTTCTCTTTCTGTGAACACTTTTTTTATGTAAATACTTGTCTAATAGTTTTGATCAGTATCTCTATAGAATCAGAATTATACCTAGATGGTACTTTAAAAAGGTCATTTTTATGTATACGAGTATGTATATGTATGTATACGAGTGTTTAATTTATATTGAATAGTATCTACAGAAAAACGTTAACGAAATGCATATAAATCATTTATCAAGATTGAATGAGTTATTCATTATTTATTTATTTTGATATACAGCCCAAAAACTTGAGGGTAGATCAAAAATCATAATTTAAAAAAAATCTTAATAATTTTTTAATGATTACAAAGTATTTAAAATAAAATATATTTCATTTAAAAATGTGAAAGAGGAGCCTTTCTCCTTATTAAATTCATTATGTACACACAGAAAGATTTTTGGTGTTAGTGAAACAAAACGTTTGCAGAAAAACTATTTTTTATTTTTTAACGTTAACACGTACATTTATATATATATTAAATTAATTTAATTAAGTCAACATAAACTAACGAGAATAAATTTGATACGTTTTATATTTTTAAACTTAAGATAAAACTATAGCAAAGGAAAAAAATCAAACGATTGTTATCCATCTAATTGTTGACGTTTCTTAAATTAATAAAATATCAATAATATATAAATTTTTTTAATAATTATACTAATAAAATGCAAAAATGTAATCGGAACAAGATAAAATTCTTGACATTTTAGGTTCTTAATATTTTGTACGCTACCTATTAAAGTAGGTAACCAATTTACATCTTTATTGTAACTGGTTTTGCAATATAGGCTGTCCCACTAGAATTTACGCATTACGATATTATATTATTTGAGATAATCAAGTTGATCAAATTCTGTTTTTCTTCCTTCCACGTTTATTAGAAAAATGGACTACAAGCATTTCATATTTGAAATGAATTTAATGTTTCGGTAAAAAAAAAAAATAGGTTTTCGAAAAATATGAAGATGGTCATTTCAACGTTTTATTTGCACTAATCTCATGACTTTTTGTAATTTAAAAATTTTTCTATACAAAAATTGTGTATTATATTTCATTTCATAGTCCATAATTTAAAGTTTTGATATTATCTCTTTTCGTTTTTTACAAATAATAATTGCCATGTAAAGATATTTTTAAATATCATATGAGGTTAGTGAAAATAAAACATTGAAATGTCAACATTTCAAATAATTAAACTTTAAGCAATAGAAACAATTAATTTTTTTTGGTATTAACAAAATAAAAAAAGCCGGACATACCATCACATGATGGGTATTCTTCGTAATTCGGGTGTGAACATCTTGGTGAGTGTATTTAATTAAAAAAAAAACGATACATCATTTATTCAATAAAACGATTTTGAGTGAAAGCTTCAATAATATATAATAATAATAATTGGCGATAAGGATATATGTAACAAAATGTTATTTTTTAATAATGTTGGGTATTCCATATTTGTGTGCGGGCACGCGTGAGTGTATGAGGTAATAAATGTGTTAATAAAAATAAAAAATGCAATACAAATTTACTTTTATAAATTAATAAATGGTCAACCTCTCAGTAATAAGTGTAATAGGCATTTTGTTTGTTTGTGCGAATCCTAGAGATTTGAGATATTTATAGAATTAACTTTTTTCTTATAATAGATACATCAAATAAAATTCACTAAATTTTTTCAAATGTCTAGTAACAGTCCAATATTATTAATTAGTAACAAAGTAATCAATATTTATTTTTATTTATAGTATTTAATATTTATAGTAATTTTTCCGTACTTTTGACGATTTTATTTCAATAAAATCCTTATAAAATTTTTAATTATTAATCCGTGAAAAATTTCCTTACACCAAAATATTTGCAATGTAATTTCCCATCTATGTACCAAGTTTCATAAAGATTGGTCAAACCATTTATTTTTTATATGCGTTTAAATGTTTGATTTTATGTAAAACTAATGAATTCCATCAAAATATTAACTTACAACATGAGAAAAAAATTGACTTACAATGTTCAATTGTTTTTAGGACTGTTGGTTATGTCTATGTTTGTATGTTTGTATTAAATTTTCAACTCTTAATATCCATACATTAAAATTTTATGAATTAAAAACTAAACAAAAATTTCCGAAATTTTCAAAATGTCGTGCATACCTCAAAATTAGTCAAATGTTTTTGAAAATTTTTATGAGGTGATGTGCTCGTGATTATTTTTGGTGTTTGGTAAAAGTTTCAACTTTCTAGCTCCATTATTTTGGAAGTTATGTTAAAAAAATAAAATTGAATTTACAAAAATTCGGGTGTTGCCGTTTTTTGTAATTTTTTGGGTATTCTATGCAAGCGCTTAGAAAAAGTATTGAGAATTTGGAAAAACGACCTCAAAAATGTACCAACTAGATTACATGTCTGATCTATAGAGTTATTTATCGAAACTTTTGCAACAGTATTTTTACCCGAAACCGTGATGACATACATACGAAACAAAAAACAGATTTTTAAAACCAATGCATTCCTCGCTATTGCTTAAAATATAAAAATTCTCATTTTTCCCCAAATGTGATAATAATACTTTTTAGTAGGTATAAATTAGAATTAAAATAGGTAATCCATAATATTATTCCTTTAAAAAATAACGGAATATTTTCAATAAAAAAATATAGATTTCAGGAGTTATTCCTTTTGGAATGCGTTCTTCAATAATATTGAAAATACGTTTATTTAATTCACTTATTATAAATCGGATTATATAATTTTACAAAACCTATCGTATATTTTATGAAAAGCTTATGACGAATAATAAATAAATTAAATGTTTGTTAGTAATACTAGCTATGAAAAATTAAAATATTGTCTACCAAATACTATAAGCACAAAGTCTATATTTTCATATACTAATTTGAATTCGAAGATAACGTGCAGAAAAATGAACTCCGAGAGAGAATTTTACACTTAAAAGTTTTCAGGTTTTCAGAATTTCGTTACTGAAGGTAAAACCATATTAAGGTTTTTAAATCGGAACATAGTCGTTATTTGAGAGTTCTAGGATAAAACTCTACGTCCTTGTAATTATGATGACACCTTACACCGATTCCAAGGGCTTTTTATTAACACTATCTCCTAATAGGCAATGGGTCACTGCAATTCTAGTTAAAATAAAATTACGGGATTCATTTTGCCTGGACACAGTGTACCCATGCAAGTATTTTCACTATTTGTTTTATTTTTATTCGACAGAAATCAATAATATATTCAAAATTAAAATTCTCACAGTGGACATTTCGATTTCGTTAACGGCACACAATGGCATCTTCTCAGATACGTTATCAATAACAAAATCGTTTAAAACTGTTATATCGTTTAATGTTATTCCGATTGCGTTATACCATTTTTTTAAAAATTTGTAACATGTCAACTGACAAACTCATATATTTTAATCTGATACATTAATGAAGTTCTTTAATACCCGATGTATAAATTAGACGGAGCCGAACACAAAAGTGAAAATATTATAATGCGGAGTTTGGTTTTTTAGACACGTCTCATCGTACGCTGTATATTCGCTTTGAAACAAAGGAGGGTTATTTACATCCAATTATTTGAACGCAAAGACGATTATCATACCCAAATTTATGCTGTTCACGGAGTATTTTTCGGCTGTCAAATTAGATTGTAAATAACATGTAAAATATATGTATTGTTATATATATTCTTTTGAACAATATCAAAACCTCGGTTATACAGTACCTATATCAAGATAATAATGTAATGTGTACAGTGTACAAAATAGTTCACCATATTTTTATGCAAAATAATTCACAATTGAAAATAGCATATTATATGAGAAACTTCGAATTAGACCGGCTCTTTTAAATTTAGAATAAACATTAAATCAGAATTCTACTACCCTATTATTTTGAAACATAAATGTATTATTATTGAGATAAAATATTAAGCAGTATAAGTTTTCGTATAATAATGAAAATCCCTGTCAATTAAATTGTTCGTAAAAAATACTATACATAAAAAAAATACCGATTTTTATAAGTAAATAAATCTATTTGGGTTGTGAGTAGGTATCAATAAATTTTTATTAAATTTTCTACTTTTAAATAAAGAAATTACAAGTATTGTAAAAAAATAAAGTACGTAATTTTTCAGAAGAAATACATTTTCACCGGATTTTGAATGATTCAAACTTTAAAAAACTTATTTATTTCCAATATTTTCAGAGTTAAAAAGCTTCAGAAAGTTTTCGAATTCTTTTTAAAATATAATCAAGTCCGCATACTTAATGTTATTGATAATAATTAGTGAAATTTAGAGTTTTTGGAACTGAAACCGATTTTACGAAGATCTAATTAATAGCATATTTTACTGTTTTCACCAAATTTTTCAACTATTTTTCCTTACACTTGAATTAAGAATTGAAAGTGCAGTAAAATGATCTATAAAAAGGAATCAATAAATGTGCAATTTATAAATAATGGAAGTGGCAATAGTAATAATTTTTAGTCTACTTTTACTATACCAAAACGTGGCTACAGACATAAAACATCATATTATTATTGTAAAACCAAGACATTCTTCACTTCGGTCAGAAAATGAGTTGAAACTTGAAACTTTAGATAATATACTTGTAGGAGGAATCTTTTTATAAGTGCAATAAATATACAACGTACTATAATTTCTCACCACGCCTTCGAATCACCTCTCATAATTTTTCGTAAAGAAGTTTCACAACTTCATTTCGAGTTTTACAAATGATGTTACGTTCTCGTATTACTCTTAATATTTTACAATTAACTTATTTTTGTTCGAATTATCATATTAATCAATACACGACATTAAATTAAAAATAATAAATTCTGTTTTATATTTTAATATTGGTTCATGAGTATAATATTTAGTAAATATTAAGTCGACGGTGTATAAATCAAACGAGTTATTTTTTTATTTCGTTGTTCCTAATGCATTGTCTTTATTAGATATACTAGTCACAGTGAACTCAATAAACATTTTGCCACTTTGACAAGTATTCAAATACTAATACGGTTAAACCTACTTATAACGGAATCGCTCGGGACCAACCAATATTCTTCCGTTATAGAGAGATTAAAAATCGGAATGGCAAGCATCTTTACGTGGGCATATTTTGTGTATAGGTTTTTTTCCTAATTATTAATTTTATTAATTAATTAATTTAAAATTATAATAATTTCAATACCTTCTTTATGATCTATAAATTTAGAAAATTCGTGATCATCAGTTGTTTTCGATGATTAAGGATAGCTAGTTATATCGCTACTATATTTAATAATATATGCTAAAAACTTGAAATTCTATATTAGTTCATATTTTATTTTGAAATAAAAGAGTAAGTTGTAAGAAAACGGTAATAATGAAGTTCAAAGATACGTACGTTAGTCAAATATATATACTTTTATTTCAAACTATGTAAAATCTCATCTTCATATAAATTATTTTCCGTCATACTGAGATTTTTTTACGTTTTGAATTGCGAAAATATTTCCGTTTCTGGTTAATGAATGCCGTCCAAAAGGCTCATTTTATTAACCATTTGAAACGGGACAATAAATATTTTCCGTTTTAAGAAGGTTTAACTGTACTAGATTTTGAGAAATGCATTACTAGTGAATTAGTAGTGTTACTTGTTGAGATAGTTAGGTATTTATTTTATATTTTTACTTCATACATTTATTATTTGATACTCCAAACGCTTAAAAAATAAATTGAAAATTATACTCTTTAGAATTGGATATCCAGACAATAAAAATAATTGTCATATTTGTGTCTACTACTAGATATAAGTTCTACTCTTTAGTCCTTAAAGCTGTCATAAAATTAAATTGAAAGATGCCCAGTTTTACCATTTATAAATAATTTTTATATTCATCTGCCCAATACTATTGACCTGTATTAGTTGGTTAAATAAACGACAGTGATTCATCGGTGACCGTCCCCGGAAATTTGTTTTCTCTACATACACAACAGGGTGATTCGTGAATATTTGGCAGTCACTAATTAAAATAGTTGGGTAGGGGAATTTGCATTGCTTTCACCGATTACATTTTTTTTTTTTAATATTTCTAGGGTACTCTATATTATAATACACGTACATACAATAGACTTGTATAACATGAATAACGGGTTTTAGTTTAAAATGAATAATTATATGTAATGCACTGTTTTATTTAATATGAAATTAATTAAACTATAAAGTGATTATAGATTTAATATCAAATTAATGAATATATGTAATATATATTATATCAATAAAAATTAAATTAAAAAAAAAAATTATAATATATTTGTAAATAAAAATTAATTATTTTTTAACCTTAATTTCAGAAAAAAGAGTTTATTAAATGACTGTAATCTAAATTTTTACATAAATCACTTTTAATACTAATATTAAAATAGACATAGATTATTCTTTTATTAAATAATGGTGTTGGTTTATTACTCGACAGAACACTAAATTACCAATTAAATGAAGGTTAATGATTTATGGATTAATAAAAATAGATTATTATTGATTATAGTATTTTAAGTTGTTTAAAAACTTTTAAAAATTATAGACCGACTTGTCAGTTTAGCATTTTATAAAGTCACAATTATTCATTACGTTTAATTTTCGATTAGAATCATTCTTTTTTATCATATTATATCAGTAATGGGATTATGGGAAAGTTCCTCTTAAAAAGGAACTCTTTCTCGTTCTTTGTTCCTATTGTAAATAAATAACTCGTTCCCGTTTCTTGTTCCTGTTTCTATTCAATTATTTTTTACGATCTTAAATGTTGTCATTTTATTTTAAACCAGAAATAATTGCCTACATTTTATATTCAATAGTTTTTATGATAGACAGTTAATTAAGCCTGGGTTCAATTTTGAAGGTGTCAGCTTTGATTTTGCAATAGTCACTAAATATCTAAAGAAAATCTTACAGATAGTGCAGAAAAACAGGAGTTTTTGAGGAGTCCCACTTTTTAATTAAATTGATTTGGTTTATTTGTTATAATCAGTGTGTTAGTATTTATCTTAATAATTTTATCTAGATGAAAATGTTTCCATATTTTATTTAATCAAGATAAATAACATAAGAATTATCTGTAGATTTATTTAAGATAAATAATTGTTATATATATTCAAATTTATTTGAACACATTTTATTTTTTAAAACTGAAAATTAGAATTTTTTTAGATTCTGAACGAAGTGAAGAAGTTAGTGTTTTTACAGTGACTTTTATTTATTTTTTTATTATAAGCACTGTTTTGTATGCAAATACTTGTCTAAAAGTTTAGACCAGCAACTTTTTGAAACCGGATTTGTTGATACTTAAAATACCTCTTTAAAAGAGGTCATATTTTGAATTTCTCAATTCTTCATTATTTTTTGGGTAGAGGGAGGGGGAACTACCGAAAATTTGATAAAAAAAAGGACTCGAAAAACCATCATTTTTTTATCCAAACTTTATGAAAATTTAAACATAAATATACTTACTGTATCACCAATGTACACTCGTTGCCCGAAAGGGTGTTAAAAATAAAAAAAATAAAAAAAAAATAAAAAAAAATAAATAGACAATAATGTGAGAAACTTTTTGGTGCTACAAAATTCAGAAAATGTAAAAAAAAAATATTTTGAACATCTTTCTAACACTTTTAGATTCTGAACGAAGTGAAGAAGCTAGTGTTTTTACAATGATGTTTATTTTTTTTTTTTTGTGCAAGTTCCTTATAAATAAGAACTTTTTACCGTTCTTTGTTTCAATATTTCAAAAAGAACGCGTTCCAAGTTTCGTTCTTATAACAGGAATGAGTTCCTTCCTAACACTGTGTAGTATAATATTCTTTAGATAAACAAGCATTGTTTAAGAGGTTTAAGGTAGGTAATATATTTATACTTTTTTGTTACCAAATACTTCATGATTTAATTATTTATACTATGTCAAGAGTTCGTTAATTATTCGCAATACCTAATTTATCGGAATGCATTTTACATTGATAATCAAATGTGTAATAATTGTTATTCATTTTTTTAAGTATTTCTGAAGTACTCTGAAATTTGTATCGATTTTAAATATTAATTAAGGAGTTTTACACTTTTGGTATGAGAGTAATTTGTCATTTAAACATAGAGTTAATATTTATAAACTTTCCATAAGTTATTTTATCACAATTGTGAATTAAAACAATTAACGTAGTTTATTTTCTGCCACAAAAGTGAAATACAGGCAACTAAAAAGACATCCTAAATAAATCCAAAGAAATCACTCGGATCATATCCATATGTGTAGTAGAATTAATATAGGCAACTAAATCGACATCCTATTTGATTTCAAAGAGATCTTTGGATCATAACACTGAAATCTACAGATCTCTGCTCAGATATTTTGTTTTTGGAATATGGATCATTTGTTTTAGATTCCGATATGAGTGAGTCTTCTTTGTGTCATCTTGCTCGTGCATTTTATTTACAGTATTATTAGCAAACGCGTATGAAGCAAATTTAAGAATAAACATTTACTTTACACCGAAAGCAGAAAGATGGCGCCTACAATATTCTTTAGTTAACTCTGTTGACACTTCCAAATATACAATCGCCTCTTAAGTTTAATGTTTATTTAAAACATTTTACTTTAAACATGGGTGCCAGGTGTCCTAAATTACACAAGGTGCTCAAAATTATAAATAATGAGTCTACGTTTGCAAAATTTAAGCGAATTTCCAAACAATATTTAAATACACATAAATAAGTAGGTAATAATAATTTTTCAATTTACAAAAATAATTTTAAATATTTAATACATGTATAGTTGGTTGTTATATATTTATTCATCACTATTTATATAAATAGTCTATGTAAATTTCTTGAATATTTTTAATACACGTTACAATAACTCAATAGTAATTGAGCAATAAATGTAAATACATTATTATCACCTATATAAATATATGTATATTTAATGTAAATTTTTTTTTTTTCAGATATAATTAGTAAGATTGATAAGATGACGGTGAGCCAAACAGCAATTATTTTATGCATTATCGGTTCGACTGTTTTGTTAGCGATACCGGATAACTCAATCGCATCAGATAAATTCTTTCAAACTGGAGGCAGATTTGGAAAAAGACACGAAGAACGTATATCAGGTACTAAAACTGTTAATTTACATTAATATAAAAAGTAAATATTTATTATTGATATGATAAGCAGGACCCTGATTTTGTAGTAGTAAAATCTGTTAAAATTGATATTTGTATTGTATAAAAAAATCTATCGAAAAATGCACCTAAAAAATAACCAATTTTTGTTATGAATAATTACAATTCATTGTTATTATTATTATTTTAATTTTATTTTTCAGTTCACATGATATAAGTTATTTATATATTATGTATACTAACAACAACATAAATTACATTTAACTAATATATTTACATAATGCATTTCAGACTTGTTTACAATATTTTATAATTTTATTAGGTCTATAAAATTTTTATTAAAAACCGATGGTATAAAAGGTTTGGGAAAAGTAAAATTACTCGAATAAAATTGAAAAAATGATCTTAATTGTTTCATAAATATAAAAGTCAAAAAAATTGCAAAACACAGAAAAAATGCGAAAAATTACATTAAAAGTTTTAAGATTTTAATTCTTTCTTGAATCTAATTTATAACTTATTTGTTATACAATAATACTAAATAATGGTAAAAAAGTTGCAATTACTAGAATATCCATGCCCTAGTGATTAGTCATATTGCTTCATAACTAAAACGTAAGTTATTATTGGTTATGGAATATTTGAATTATAGTTATAAATTATACAATGGATTTATTTAATTCTTATTTTAATTTCATTGTTTGTCATAATTTATTATACATTTCATCGATGCCCACTGATTCGCTTTGCATTTTAGACGTGTTATGATTTGAAAGTAAAAATTTACGTAATGTTTATAGCATTTTTCTATTAAACTGTATAGTGCTCTACATATAAAACTAGATTTATTATAATATACGAACTTTAAAGCAATGGTTTATTTATCGCGTTCAGTTTTGTTATTTAAAACAAATTTAATTACCTAGTAAATTTGATTATTTTTTTTATTATAAAATAATTTTTCTCAGTTTTTGATAGTAGATACTATGCTAATAATTGAAATTAATCATTTTATGTTTATCATCGTTTAATATAACTACATTTTATTATAAAATGTGTCTCATTGATAAAGATGTATGCTTTCTGTTAGTTGAATTACGAAAACTGAAAATAAAATAAATTAATTGTTTCTGTACACACGGGAACCCGGAAAGGTTTAAAACCGTGGTGTGACGTAGAATATTTTCGTAGTAAGCACTACCAAAAATATGTCCACCTACCATTACAAAACTAACCTTTCATAAAAAATATACTCTCTGTCATTAAACTTTAGTAAACTAAATTGATCGATTTGAATTCCCAATACACATCTAAAGTTTGTAAAACGTTAAGCAATTATTAAAAATGTAAGTAGGAAGTAGGAGTATCAATTATTTATATAATTTTAAATATATTTATTTTTCATCCTAACGATTTTCAGAACAAATTGGTGAGTAAATACTCGGGCATTAAGTCAATAGCTTTTAATTTGTATGTAATATTCATCATCGAAAAAATGTTCACAGAAAGAGATAAAAAAACAATAAAAAATAAATTTCATTTTAAAATCATATACTTTTTTGCCCGCTCAGAATCTAAAAAATATTGTGCTTCGCATCTAGAGGTGTTCTTCGCACCTCGGGTAGGATATTTTTGAAGGTGTATTGAATATTCAATATTGTATTCAATAAAACGATTCTGAGCGGAGCTTCAACTACTACACAATAATAATTATCAGTTTCGAAGCATTGAACTTAAATGTTGATTTAAAAATTATTTTGTTAAATTTACACTATTTACGAAAAATGAAACTTGATTTTTACCCATGTCCTTTATACCTACTGAATATTCCATAAATAATTTCAAATTATAGTAAAATATAAATATCATAATAAAATAATAAAACAAAGCGGCTCAAATTATCGTAAATCAACAATATTTCACGTTAACATAATTAGTACAAATATTTATCGTGTCGCCTTTGGTCAATCACGGTTGAAAAAAGTTCAAAATATTTGGTTTACCGGGTAAGATTTGAATCCGTCGCATTCCAATTTGATGCCTCAACCAGTAAACTACAAGAACAGCGTTGAAAACGTTGAATAATAAGTATTTATTATAATAACCGAAAATATTGAATTTTCAAAATCGAATAATTAGAAAATTATTGATGCATATGAACTTTGGTTTACACCATCGTATTAAGCGTTACCTACCAATCTTTTTAGAGTGAACTAAAAATATACCATAAAATTTTTCCATAGTTTTTCCGATTTTTTTTCAGTCAAACTCTTGTAAAATACAGATCAATTAGACAGGCATGTACTTAATTTAAGGGGGGGAGAGATAGGAGCAATCGCACCCCTTAAAAAAACCGTAATGTAGTTACTCAAATAAGTACAAAAGGAAAAAATTGAATGATCAATTTGAAAGTATATCATAGATATATACATATATACTATACGTCATAATACATATTATAGTTTATACAATATTATCTATGATAAAAATCCAGTGTTAGGCTTAATCTTCCTTGTAGTGGGCATTGATTAACAATAAGCAATAAGTGTATCTACTTTAAATGGTATAGTGAACAACGTAATTGTAATTTTTTTTAAGCCACATACATTCTGAAAATGTTGAATAGCCGTAGCCAAAATAAATATTTACTTACGTGAGTGCAATTAGACATATTATGTGTGAGTAAAATCGTATTAAAATTTCAAGCCTTAATATCAAGAATTAAAAATTTTATTACATATTAACTAACAAAAAACTGAAAATTTTCTAAATTTTGTACTTAATTTAAAATTTATAAAATGTTTTTTACATTTTTATAAAGTATTTTCGTGACCATTTTCGGTTAGTTTGTGAAAGTTTCAAGTTTCTAGGTACATTATGTTAGAAAACTGTTATTTTCTAAATTTAACTGTCATTAAAAAATGTTAAAAACAATTTTAAATTTTATGAAAATTTCGGTAATAGCATATCTTGTCGATTTTTGTTAATTTTTTTGTCAGATTTTCACGTTTTTTAAAAAAAAGTATTGAGAAATTTGAAAAATTACCTCTATAAAGTACCATTTGGGTATGATTTTGGATCTATAGAGTTACTGATCAAAACTTTTGGCCAAGTATAATTATAAGAAAAAGTGTTCAAAAAAAGAAAGAAAAAAAGCAGTGTCGAATTTTAAAGAAATGATAAATAATTTGTTCAATAAGCTGATCCTGTACGATAGAAGTTAATAATATAAAGAACAATAATAGTCGTCATTTTTAACACACCCACTAATGATATCTAATCTGAAGTGCGAAGAATATCAATAGTGCAAAGTATGTTCAGTTTTCATGTTTATACTTTACTTAACTTTTTTTTATCTAATAAAGAAAGAAAAGGAACAATAATTAATGAGAAAAAAGTGCTAGAAAAATGTTCAATTTTTTTTCACATTTTCAAAATTTTTTGGTCCAAAATATTTCTCATATTATTGTCTAGCAATGCTTAAATTTTTATAGAGTTTGGATTAAAAAAATTATGGTTCCCGAATCTTGTTTGCCAAATTTTGGGTAGTTTTTCCCAAAAGAAAATTTGAAGAATTGAAAAATGCAAAAAATAATCTCTTTGAAGGATCAACTAGAGACAAATCCGGTTTCAAAAAGTTGCTGATTGAAACTTTTGGATAAATATTTCTATAGAAAAAAGTGTTCACAGAAAAAAAAAAAAAATAATAATTATAAAATGAATATCATTGTAAAAACACTAGTTTCTTCACTTCGTTCAGAATCTGGAAGAAAATAGAAAAAAATAATTATCATTCTAAAAACACTAGCTTCTTCACTTCGCCCAGAATCTAAATTGGAGTTAAGTATTTATTCTATGTACTACATGATTAAATATATTGTACAGTGTTTTTTAACCGGCGGTCCATGGAGCATGGTTCGGGCGACTCCCGAGTGCGTCCCAAAATGTCCCTTATTTAATGTTCCGAATGCGTCCGGAATAAGGTCTCGCCCAAGTGCGTCCCAAGAGAAAAAGGTCACTACTTTGACGTAGCCTAAGTGCGTCC
>JAIPRM010001856.1:22104-34330 GCA_025469315.1 Stegophylla sp. TES_Ste_2020
ACTACCCAAAATTTGACAAAAACGACTCGAAAACCATCATTTTTTGATCAGAATTTTATGAAAATTTAAACATAGATAGAAAATCCTATAAAAAAGATTTTGGCGCAAGAAAATTTTGAAAATGTGGCATTTTTTTCGTCAAAAAGTGTTTTTTTTCCTGTTCTCAGTTAATAGTGAGATATAAAATTGAATGAGTACAATTTTTTGTTATATTAATAAACTTATAAACTAATACCTATTAGTTAATACTAAAACTAATAATTTTCAAAAACTGTCTTTTTAAACTGAAGCTCCATTCATAATCGTTTTATTGAAGAAATGATTTATTGTTTCTTTAAAACTAAACACAACTACCAAATCCCACCCAAGGAGTGAAGAATACCCATGATGCAAAGTATGTCTGGTTTTTCTTCTTTTATTTTATTTTATTTATACATATGTATATATTAAATATTATCCTGTATCTTTACAAATTGTCTTTACCAATATTACCAATATATTTAATTGATATTTGTTTATCAACCATTAAAAAGAATTCTAGATTTTCCCCTGCCTGTGTTCATAACAATATTCAACAACGGTTTTAATAAAAATAATGAACAATTTTTGAAAAAAAGTAGTTATTTATGAGTCAATAGAGAAGTAAAAATTAACAAAGCTCTAAAACTATTATAATTCAAGCTACTTCAAATATGAAAACATGATATTTAATGCCTATTGCAATGTTTCTTTTCTTTATAGAAACTAATGCGTAAATCACAATTTATTACATACACTTTACAATACTCTTTATTAACTAACATAATACTTATTAACAAAAATAATATTTAATGGCTAAGAAATGGAAGATTATTATTTATAATACAGTTAATATTTTTATCAGTGTAATAGTATTTGGAATTTTGGAACTTCTACCAAAAAAGCGTGCAGATCAGAGATATCCTAACCTAAAACTCAAATGAGTCATATAAGTGGTGGTGAAAAACGTGAAAGTGAAATTAAAAATCGAGCATTGTTCAAATATAACGAAAAGTAAGAAATTTTCCGCGTAGATAAGGAAAATAGCGTGAATAAAGTATTATGCAACACACGTGCGTGTACACCTTTAACAAAACGTGATCACAATTTGATCGATAGAAAATTGCATTGTAATATTTTGTACGAAAGAAAATTTCGATTTACTTCAGAGTAAATCAGACTTTAAGTTCACTGATGGCACTTTGAAGTCGTGTCTTCTATGATAGTCACCCGACTACTTGTGAAACGTATTTTAAAGCATAATTTGATACATCGAAACATTTTTTATAACTAATGGATAATGACTAGAGAACGGGTTTAAATGCAAATTGCATTTTTTTCTGAATGTCTGTAAACATTACTTTCCTAGCACAAAGTTCAATTCATATATCAAGAAATTAAAAATGTAACTTTTATTTTGCATTTTTTAGTATTTTAAAGACTTTTGATTTTTAGAGTATTTTTTGACATTTTTACACAGAAATGGATAAAATTCCATAAAAATTTTGTTAAAATTCATTTTAAAAGAAAAAAAATTAAATATTATTTGTTGTATGTGTTGTACTTTTATTTTTATTACTTATAAAGTTTTTACCAATGAGATAAATGTGATGCCAGACGAAATTATTATTGACAGATGTAGACATTTAGGTATATACAATATAAATACATACGTACAATTAGATAAAAATAAGATTTTCATCTTTTTTTATTTAAAGATCAGCTACTTATCTGAATTGTAATTCTTACGGCACTATTGAGTTTGGTCATTATTATTTCATAATTTTAAGAGCATTTTTTTAGTGCATCAAATCGTATTTTTTTAAGGCATTTTTCTTGTTTTTTAGATCATTTAAATCCGTTTCCCAATAATGCAAATCGAATTAAATTTCATAAAGTGTGGAAAAAATTGAGATATTGTTTTCAACGTTTAAACATTACGTGATCTTCATCATAGTGATTTTCACATACGACCAATTTATATACGAATTACCAGGGCCGAATTTAGGGGGGGCAACGATCCCGTGTTGCCCCTAGCGGAATTTTTTTAGGGGCGACAAATTTTAAATGCCTTAGCGTATATTAAATGTACCTTATTATAAATAATATGACAAAAAAAATTAAAAAGATGAAATGAACAGAATGTTTTGATAAATTTATATCCCTTGTACATTGCGTTTATCGGAAATTTTATCGGATTAGATAGTATTTTCTTATTATTCTTGATTATTAAGATTTATGTACATTAATTAAAACCATATTGTTTTTATTCTTTTATGAAAACTTGTCAAGTAGTTTTTGGGTAGTTTTGTATTTATATAACATTCCTTATGGGTTGGAGGGGGAGGGCGGCTCAATTGTGTTGCCCCAGGGGGAAAAAATCTAAATACAGTCCTGATAATGCCCCATCCGAGGTGCGAAGTGTGTTTGACTATCTTATTGTCTTTAATGAATCATTAAGGGACTTTTAATTAAATTTTATGACATTTTTTTAAAACAATAACAGGATTTATAAAACTCAATTCAAACTATAATCATTTTTTTAAACGTTGTTAGATAATATCGATAAAGCAACAATCATTAATACATAGTACCTATGTACTTCATTAATACCCATTCAAAAAAGTTTAAACATAATATACCTAATAATGTCTCTTTTCACCATATAATTTTATTCCTTTATGAATTTTAATACGTTCATTTAATATTGTACCAGTGAAATTTGACATTAACAATTTATAGTCACAAAGACGATTGGTGTCAATATGTAACGTTTAAAATATTGCGACTTTGAGTTTTTCACATTAGGTCAGTCAGTTCGGAATTTTAAACGAAATTCAAACAATTATTTTAATAGTTTGAACATAGAAGCAAACACGTATGCACATACCTACACAGTTTATCATCATTACATTGGTTCAATTCTGGTTTGAGAAATGGGTCAGTAGTAAAATTTAATAATTATGGTCATCCAATTCCGGTTTACAAAAAAATACTTAAAATTAAAATTCATGTTTAGATACTAAACAGTTATATTTTACCTAAGGCATGGCTTATGACATAAGTATAATCAATAAGTTAAGATTTTATATTAAAATAGATTACATTGATGTTGTATAATAATAATCATATACATTTTACGATTACTGTATAATAAGTGTTTGATGATGACGAAAACATACATGTATTTATTGTAATTAAATTACTTAATTTGTTTGAAAAATAATAATACTTATATTATTGACGTATAATTTACTTACCTAAATACCTTTTTTTGTTGTTTTGTTTTTAAGACATTCGTTTTACTGACATGTTGAAAACACGATCAATTGACAATGTGCCTCCTAGAATAGAAAGAGGTTTTTATATATCGAGGTACGGCAAACGAAATACTAATTCAATTACAGGTAAACATATTTTATATCTCACGGCGTTATTCATAAAACTATTATTATTTTTAATTTTTAAGCATATTATGTGCATATGAATTAGAAATATATATATATATGGCCGTCAATGATGATAATTAGGCATAAATGACTAGTCTATGTTAACTCTGATTACTCTAATTTTTATAGGCGTTGATATAACTGGCTAGTTATTTTAAAGAATGTCTAACTTAGATAGATAATGAAACAAACAATTTAATAGAAATATATAATTTTTATAATTGTCTATCATTATTGACTAAGACTATGTAGTCAATGATAATATACCAAGTTAATAGAAAAAACTAGAGTTATGGTAACGTATATACGTAATCAACAAGCTTCTATAATCTAAAATATTTATTAAACATTAAAAAATACATGATAAAGTCAAATTTAAGAATAATCATAATACGATTTTGATTATCATGCATTATGTCTGGACAAAATGTACTTAAGAATATCACTTTTTTTCACATAATTAACTGGTATGACACTTTGACATACAAAGCTGCTTATTATATCGACAAATATATTTATTAGATTTCCATTTTGTTTTGCATTGTCATTATTGTGTACAAAGATGTTAAAGATATTGAATGTTCAGAAAATTATTGTAAATTGTTCGTTTCGTTCGTATTGAAAAAAATTTTCCCTCGTTTCACTTGGTAGTATAGATGCACTACTAAGTACATTTTTTTATTTTTTTGGAGGGAGGCGGAGGTGAGGTATATATTTTGAATGAAAGGGGATTAAAAGTAACATTTTTGATTGAAAGCATGACCAAATAAGAATTTTAAAAATATTATGCAATATTAAAATTATGTTTATTAAATAGAAGTAATTTTGCGAAACTCTAGCAGTTTTTCAATTAATATCAAATAACATTGATATAACTTGGACTACAAGACAATATTTTGTATTTTTTGAGTAAAAATTTAACTATGTATCTCCTATGTTCGTAAAAAATCGTACGAATGTCCATTTTATGTCATGTTCGTACACAGTAGTCGAAGTGTGGTGGGATACGGGGGGATGCAATCCCTCTACTTCTTTTCGTCAGCATTTTTCATCCCTCCACTTATTTTGAATAAAATTATTCATCCCTCTTGGATTTTGAAAAATTAATCGATTTTTACTTTAAACATAGTGACGTTACAACATCTTTCTTTAAAAAATATTTTTGAATAATTTTTTTTTCTCCATAAAAAATAATATAGGTACTTTATCGGAATAATTGAATTAAAAAAATCATTAAAACAAATCTATGAAGCATTTTCTATTTAAATGGTGAAAAGACAGTTGAAGGATTTTAAGAATATTTAGATTGTAGATTAAATAGATTATATCAAAAGAATCCGGCTGTGAATAATTTTGTTCTTACATTATTGTTAATTAGGAGATAATTGAATTTGCTTTCACAAAATATAAAGTATAAATATATAAGTAATATATATATATTATATATTAATAAATATATATATATATAAGTATAAAAATAAATATGTTGGTCTACCTTACAGTAAGTCCAAAGCAAATTTTATTTTATTTAGTGTTATTCTCATCAATCGTATAATTTGATAGTTGATGTAGTTCATAAGTCTGTTCACTTTTTTATTTTATTCGTTGGGTTAGTATAAACCAAAAGATTGAGGTTGTCATTTTTTCAATGATTTAAAAAGAGACTTATTTTTAGACTATATTTTTCATTGTGATTTTTTCTTTTTTTTGAAGATTATTAAATTAGAATTATATTATAGAAATTGAGTATTTTAAATAAATTACTAACCTAACATATAATATTATAATATTAAAATTTTTTAAACTTTCCATTTTTTTTTTTTTTATATAAAAGCACAAAATTTAAGGATCAAAAGTATTAATTTTATCCCCCCACTTATTTTTATCCACCTCGAACACTGTTCGTACACTAGTCAAAACGTTCGTTCTAAATTTTGCTGTGTACTAAAACCATAAAAGATAAATTTAGCTTCAAAACAGGTAATCTTGCTGTTGACCATAAAAGATAATATTGATTAAAAGACGATTGGTAATGTTAGAATTACTAGCCAATATATCTAATTATAACATCAGCCGATGTATCAAGTTTATGTTCAAAATATGTGATCATTTTAGCGAATGACTAACTTGTCTAGACGTAATATAAATTGACTAATCAATATCATCGTTTCCTAAATTTACGACATTGACGGTAACATAAATATATATATAGATTATGAAGATATTTCAGAAAATATCAATATATATTGTATAACTTATAATAAAGCGCTTAAAGGTTTTTGAGTAGAATATAATAATTTCAAACCATGTGCAATCAGTATATTTTTACAGAGTTCAAATTTTGATATGCATTTAAATTTTTGAAATATGTCGTATATTATTGTTTTTATAGATTATTCAATACAGAATGATTGGATTGGATTTTAGTTTATATATGGTTCGAAACTGTTTAAATGGTTCTAATAATTATTTTGATTCGCATATTTTAGCACACACATTGCAAATAAAATTATGAAATTTAAACAACAGATTCAATTGATAATTAAAATTATAATTTGTTTCTGAAGTTTAAACAAATAATGGAAATGAGTTTACAGTACATTTTATAGATTTGACTTTTTTTATGATTATCGAAAGTTGACAGAAATATTTTATGATCTAAAACTGATTTCCCATCCATATTGATTTTATTAACATTAAGATTGTATTATTTTCCTTAAATAGAGTTAATGCTTACTAATAGACATAGATGTATATAAATTGTCTGCGAAACGCCTTCAGTAAGGTTAGTAACTTTTCGCTTATTTCTGTAAAGCAAAAGACAGCGGATTCATTGTAATTTTTAATTATATATGACCACCTCATTCGTCGCAGTCGTTAAACTTGAAATAACCCATTTGAGTAGAATTCAATTTTCCCTAAAATGCGATTCTTCATATAATTATCTTTATACAGTTGAATAGCAAATGGATATGAACACAATAATAAATAAAAGCTTGTTAATAAAATCATATTCAAACAATAATAATTATAATAATTGTAATATTTAACGACAATAATTTAAATTTAATTATACGTAGGTATATAGAATGCAGGGGCGTATCTAGGAGGAGGGTTTTGGGTGTTCAACCCCCCTCCCGAAATTTTATCAAATTTATAAAAAATGTATTACTTAATATTTTAGATTCTGAGTGGAGCGAAGAAGCTAGTTTTTTTACAATGGTGTTTATTTTTTTAATGTTTTCACTTTTTCGTATAGAAATATTTGTCCAAAAGTTTTAATCAGCAACTTTTTGAAATTTTTGAAATTTGCCTCTAAATCGTATTTTTATGAGGTAATTTTTCAAAATTTTCAAATGTTTTCTCAAAATTTGGAAAAAACTTTTCGAAATTTGATGAAATCGACTCGGAAACTATCATTTTTTGAACGAAACTTAATGGATATATAAATATAAATAGACAATAGTAATATCATGAAAAATATTTTGATGCAAGAAAATTTTGAAAACACTTCTTTTCCTCACCAATGGTTTTTTCTATTCTCAGTTAATAGTTTGATTTAATAGTGGCCGAGTAAAAATACCTTTTTTTTTGTCATAACAACAAACTATTTATTTTTTAAGTAAAATTGTCTTGAATAAACTGCAGCTCTCCACAGAATCGTCTTATTAAAAAAAAAAATTATTTATCGTTTTTTTAAAATTCATCTAATATAGACCCACAAGAGTCTCCTACTCGAAGAGCGAAGAGTACCCTAGGTGCGAAGAACGTCCTTTTTATACGAATTCAAGTGTAACATTCGCCAATTCAAACAAATATTCAAGATTATTTATATAATCAAATGTTAATCTATAATATAGTACTATGGATTATGTTAATTGAGGTTCCTGAACATAAATCAAAAATATGTATCTTTTATTACTTATTGTACGACATGAATTAGTATCTATTATTGATAAAAATTACATATATTAATATATACTCACATATATGTATACATGTTTATGCATATACCAGTACATATATGTTACCTTAGTGAAATAAATACATGAGAAATAAGTGCTAATAAAATATTGAACTCTCCCCCCACAAAAAAAAAAAAAAAATGCTCCTGATAGATTGATGAGTTTAAATATTCATATAATAATAGTGAATGCTTAAAGTTATTATTTACTCGAAAAAATATTTTTATATATAAAATAATTACAATATGGTAACTATTTTTTCAGACTCCAACTACTACAACCTTTGTTTATCGTTTTACGGTTTGTACTGCGATTTCACAGGATTGTCTAATACACTGCGTTGCAAGAGGTGTGTTCATCAGGAATTATATTGTAAATACGATCAATCTTAAGTTTGATATGATATTTTTTATGTTATTTTCACAGGATCCGTCCTGAAGAATGCACGAATGCGAAATATGCCAACGATAAATACGATAAAATTCAGACGAAGTCTGAAGATGATCTTCTCTTTAACAATTATTAGTCACCTTCCTCAGTAGACCAGATGATATGAACATTTAATTATTGATCTGGATACTATTAAGACTAGTATTTTAAGCAATTGTAATAAATGAAATTTGTGAGCCAATAACATTCGATTTTGCTAGAATATTTTTTGTTGTTGTACTATTAATTACTTTAGGCGAGCCTTTATTGGTTTTATAATTGAGAACTCTGAATGCATAAAGTAGTTATAGATATCATCATTAGAAAACATAACATGTTATTCTCGTAATATGATAAATTATAAGTGATACATAGCTTGGTAGAAACAATAAATAATAATTGTTATAATATTAAATATACTAAAATCATAGAAAATTCAATTATAAACCATACTTTTTTTTTGTTTATTTGATTAGATTACGTTTCATAAAAAGTAATTAATTATAAATATTATAATTTTGACTATTAAAAATTGTATCTATTCTAATTTCATATTATAACTTTCATTATTAAAATATTCTACAATATTGTTATATTTTATTTTGTTGACTTTTGTAATCAAACAATTAAAACTCTTGATTTTGAATATATGTATTACTATATAGATACATAATAATAATGGTTATTTTTGTTTCGAGATCAAAATAACTAATAACGTATCCTAAGGAAATATTATTCAAATATTACTATAATTGTTAGAAATATTTTTAATCATTAATTTTTAATTACGAAATCGATATTCATTCACCACATTACCACAGGAATAATATATTGACAATTGTTATCTGCTCATATTATGTAATTTACGATTATTAGGTTCCTACCAATTTAAATAATATATTTAATATAATTTATAAATTTTAATCTTTAAATAAATTTTTCTCATGTTAGGAAATAGTTTAAAATATTGTAATAATTTTACCTCATGAGAGCATGCAAATGAAACACCTATAATTTTTTCAAGGAACTTCCACTCGTTTTCTTTTATTCATAGTCATGAAGTGAGTTAATAAAAAATAGTTTTATTTGACTCATTGCTTTCATATAAACAAGAAAATATTGTACACCTACATTCAGGGGTAGACTCTGTCAGTGAGGGTCTACTGTCCTAGAATTGTAAAAGGCTTTTTGATAAAGCGAGAGTAGAAATTACTTTTTTAAGATTCTGAACGAAGTGAAGAATCTAGTGTTTTCACAAAGATGTTTATTTTTTTTCTTCCTTTTTTCTATTTTTATTTTTTTTCTGTGAATAATTTTTTGTATAAATTTATTTGTCCAAAAGTGTCGATCAGCAATTTTTTGAAACCGGATTTGCCTCTAGTTGATTTTTCAGAGAGGTCATTTTTTGAATTTCTCAATTCTTCAATTTTTTTTGGAAAAAACTATCCAAAATTTGACAAAAAAGCCTCGGAAACCATAATTTCGTGATCCAAATTTTATAAAAATTTAAACATAGATAGACAATAATATAAAAAAGATTTTGACGCAAGAAAATTTATTTTAAAAATATGAAAATAATTTTTGTAAATTTTTCTAACATTTTTTTTTTTTTGTTATTTTTTTCCTTTATTTATTTATTAGATAAAAAAGAGTAAAGTAAAGGCAAGAAAGCCGGCCATAGTTGGCACCACGGATATTCTTCACTTTTTGAGTTAGATACTCTTGGTGATTGTATTGAAAATGACGACCATTATAGATCTTTATATTATGAACTTTTTTCGTTCAGAGTCGTCTTATTGATCGTATTTATTTAGTTCAAACATAGTATATTATATTGTAATAAAAATATGTTAGGAATTAGAATATAATATTACTTCACATATTTTGTGAGTTACAAACCAATTACTTCCTTTTTTCAGATTTAATGATATTTTAAGTTTTGAATAAAAACTTTAACGTCTTAATAAATACAGTAAAAATACTGTATTTATTATTCTATATTGACAAATGAAAAATAAAACAGTGTGATAGTGACCGGTTGCCTAAATCAAGTAAACAATATAAGTTATTCGTCATACTTTCAACGTATTCACCTTGTATAAACAACTTTCACGTTTCGAATGTGAATATATCCTAGTTGGATTAAAAATAAGTAAAATATGTCTTTATATATTGTGTGTTAAATGTTATAAAAGTTTACCTAATGATTCTCAAATAATACATTAATTAATCAGTCCGGGACGTGATTTATCACTCATGAGCAGGAAGGAGTGAATTGAAGTCAAAAAATTTCTCAGGTTGCGATTTATGTCTAACGCCTAAAATTTGAATTCATATTTAAATTATATTAATTTCACTTTTACGATGACGTTTTTCATTATCAATATCTATTTTGAAACTTTATCAAACGATGTCAGAAAACTTCTTAAAAATACATTTTGTTACAAAAAAAAAATCATATTAACTCAATAGGTATGTAATTAATTTTTATGACGAAACAATCTATGAGTAGGGTTTTAAAATTTCATGAAATATTTCATTTACGTGAAAAATAAAAAAATCCAAAATTATATATATAATCAGAAAGAGAGGAACAATGAACGTATTTAAAAATCTTATAGGTATGTTTATTGTATGAAAATTTAAAATACAAAGAATTTATTACTTATTGGTGTATAGTGCTCATGGTTTTTTATTTGTTACATTCTTACATGAATTGGTAGTCTTGTAATTTTAAACAATTTTATGTTTCTTATAAAGCTTTTCAATTTACTGTAGGTAATGACAGCCTTATGACACCCTAAACTGAAAATGTAAACCAGCTAATTTTTAACTAGACTTACATTTATGAATTATCATTTTTAATAAATTCAAATTGCAATGGAATTTCTTTTTTATTTCATTTTTCTTTTTTTTTTCGAGATGATCCAAGGAATACTTATCGTCTCTATTTAAATACAATAATATCGACCTAATCGAATTGTAGGTATTTTAAGTATAAACATTTTTGTAAAGATCATCAAAATATTATTTACATCTTTGGATTAATTTTATGAGAACTGTATTAAGTTATTTTTAATAACAAATTATTTTTTGGAACATATTATGTATTACTAGACTTTGACGTCATAGTCAAACTGTAAATCTATTATAGGGAAATTCGCAACTTTAGTGACATAATCAGGTGGGTTGATAAAGTTTCACTTCTCAACACAAAATAATCATATCATCTGCAGATATCAGGAAAAAAAATATTTCATAATTTCATTGAAATATTTCACGAATAGTGAAATTTTCAATTTTGAAATATTTCACGTGAAATATTTCGAATTGAGAACCCTATCTATGAGTATCAACTATTGTTCGCACGGTAAAATTAAATCAATTCTTACTAAATAGTATCGTTCACACATGTTTGTACACACTGCGTGATAAAATATAATGATTTATGGAAACGAAATAAACAGTTTGACATATTCTAATAAAATCAAAAAAGCTGTTAGTCGTGCCGTATCGTGCTTGATATCGAGTGTCGACAGTCAAAGATCGGTCAAACGACTGCGACTACGAACCTACAACTCATTTTTGTGAAAAAATTCCATATCTACCCCGCGGCTAAATCGCTTCGTGTGTAGCCGCGACTAAATACGAGTAGAACATTAAATTTAATGTAATATTTAAATCTATACTAACAGTAGAACAACAACGTTACACGTGCTCATAGACACGATATACGTAGATTATAGTCAATAAGATATATTTTCATAAAAAAATAAAAAATTGGATTCGGTAATGTGGAAAAAAGTGGGGCACGTGTGGGGGAGGAGGTGGATTACCACTTTCGAAATTATTTAGATTTTTCGGTATTTTCTTAGCGCGGACCATTTGCGCGACGTGATATGACACTGGGAGGAATACGATTCCGCACGTTTTAGATTCTGAAAGAAGTGAAGAAGCTAGTGTTTTTACAATGATGTTTATAATTATTATTATTTTTTTCTGTGTACAACTATTCGTATAGATATACTTGTCCAAAAGTTACGATCAATAACTTTTTAAACCCGATTCGCCTCTAGATTGTACTTTAGAGAGGTCATTTTTTGAATTTCTCAATTCTTCAATGTTTTTTTTGGAAAAAACTACCCAAAATTTGACAAAAACGATTCGAAAACCATAATTTTTTATTCAGAATTTTATGAAAATTTAAACATAGATAGAAAATCCTATAAAAAAGATTTTGGCGCAAGAAAATTTTGAAAATGTGAAAAAAAATTTTGGACATTTTTTTTTTTTATATTATTAACTTCCTTCGTTCAGAATCGTTTTACTGAAGAAATGATTTATCGTTTCTTTAAAATTTAATAC
>JAIPRM010001857.1:0-14418 GCA_025469315.1 Stegophylla sp. TES_Ste_2020
AGTTGTAAGTTATTTTATTATTTATTTGTTATCTATTTTATATATATATGTATATATATTTATTGTACTCGCGCTATATGAACTTAACACTGTATTTAATATTGTACTTGTAATTGGGTTATCAAACCCGTTAAATCCAAATAAATAAATAAATAAATAAATAAAGATTTTTTTCTAAAATATTAGTTAGTTTACCAAATTTTGAGAAAACTATTGATAATTTCAAAAATTTACCTCTCATAATTACCACTCTAAAGGCAAATTATAATTCAAAATGTTTCTGATCAAAAGATTAGGGCAAGTACTTCTAAATAAAAAAAGAGTTCATAGAAAAAATAAAAAAAAAAAGTAAAATAAAGTAAAACAAGGATAAGAAGGCCTGACATACTTCACACCACGGATATTCTTTGCTCTTCGGGTCAGATACTCTTGCAAGGTGTGTATAATTTTAAAGTAATGATAAATAATTTCTTCAATAAGACGATTCTGAAGGAAAAAAGTTAATAATATGAAAAACAATAATAGTCGTCATTTTCAACTCTCACCAAGAGTATCTGACCTAAAGAGCGAAGAATATCCGTATTGCAAAGTATGTCCGATTTTCTTGTCCATACTTTACTTTACTTTACTTTACTTTACTTTTTTTTATCTAATAAATAAAGAAAAAAAATTAAATGAGAAAAAGTGTTAGAAAATGTCCAAATTTTTTTTCACATTTTCAAAATTTTCTTGCGCCAAAATGTTTTTCATATTATTATTTATATACGTTTGAATTTTCATAAAGTTCGGATCAAAAAAATTATGGTTTTCGTGTCTTTTTTGTCAAATTTTGGGAAGTTTAAAAAAAAAAAAAAAATGAAGAATTGAGAAATTTAAAAAATGATCTCTCTAAAGTACCAACTCAGGCAAATCAGGTTTTAAAAAGTTGCAGATCAAAACTTTTGTACAAGTATATCTATATGAATAAAATTAACAGATAAAAAATAAACATCATTGTAAAAACACTAACTTCTTCACTTCATTTGGAATCTAAAATAAATATCATACTAATAAAACAAGAAGCTTTGCTTTACTCAGAATCTAAAACAGAATTTGATTATCTTCACTACCTCAAGATATAATGAATAAATGCATAAATTGATACATACATTTCATGTACACTAATTTTATTCAATTATCAATAATGAATAAAAAAAAAACATTTTAATGAAAGAAAAATAGTAGTGTAAATTATAATTAAATAATAATAATAATAATAATAATAAATTTGAGTATTCTACAATTTATGAACTTACATAAAGTAAAAACATTGTTACAAATGTGATTAAACAGATGGTTATAATAATAGTCGATGATCAATCAATTTTGACAGTAGTGTAAATTTTACGAACAAATGCATGAGCACCAATATAACCCACAGTACCACACATAATTCCAAGAGCAATGCTGAATAATGCCATGTAGCCAAAATAGAAAGCTGTTTGAAAAAGTCCATACATTCTGAAACATTTAAAATATTATATAGACACTTGTAGTGTTAGTACTCATATTTTTAGTGTTCTTATTTATCATAAAATGTATATTTTAATCATTAATTAATCAAACAAATTTAAGATTTTAAATTGCATAGTTTTATGTTGATCTAATTAGTACTTTATTTTTCAAAACAAAAATTTATTTTAAATATAGTACAAGTGTACTGACAGATAATAATAGTGCTGTGTACATTAAACATATCTCAAATTTAAAATTATTTTTTAATTTTTTTCAAGTGTCCTTAGTTAAATAAAGATAATACCATATGATTTTAATTTAATCAAATATGTAAAATATCAACATTCAAATTTTAAATATGAAATAAATTTATTTCAGTTGACTTCCATATTTTTGGTTGAATTACAAAAGTATGCTAAGTTATGATTTCCAGCAATATGTATACAATTTATCAACTACATAACACTTATCGAATATAATTTAAATTTAAATAATAAAAAATAAACAATAACTTACTTTGTTTTAAACATGAAGTAATAAAATGAATACAAATAAACATAAAATGCAGTTGATGCTGCAGCTGCAAAACTTGTCCATTGCCTACAATAAAAATAATAAAAATATATTTTTGAATTCTTTTCAAAAGACATGATAAACTTACCATCTATAATCTTCGGCATTGAGTAGAAAATAAGTACATACAATTGTGACACAAACTGTCACAACCATTAGTATCAAAACGACTAGCAACATAAATCCATAAACATAATATATTTTATAAGCCCAAAATGATGTAAATATAAAATACCTAAAACAAAATATTCCATATTTAATTTTATTAAATATTAATATATAATTTAATAGTATGTTTGAGCATACATCTCAATAAATATTGATCCAAAAGGTAATATTCCACCAAGCATTGTGATAATTAAAGGCTCCATAAACCATTTTTTCTCTGGTATAGGCCTTGGTACAGCATTTACTCGACAAGGGTAATCTGGCTGTCCAGACAAATTTCGACCAAGCAAAGTTCCAACTAATGTAAGAGGTAATATCACAAAAATACATATGCATGCCACTGCGACCTAAAATGCAATAATTTTAATTATTTACTTTAAACAATACAATAATCAATAGGTTACTTACATTATGGTAATAATTACTTACCATTGAACCAAATGGGATAGCACGAGTAGCATGATAATAGATAGCAATAAAATTTATAAGGAATGCCATACCACACACTAGTGATGGTAGTAAAAATGCAGATAACAACATCTGTCTTATCCAAATACGTCCACCCATCTTTGCATATAAGGAACCACCAAAATAACCATTTATAGGTGAGGTTACAGCATATACAAATATTGATGTGCCCAATAATGAACCTCGTCTAGAAAATAGAAAAATTAAATTAAAATACTAAATAATACTTAAATGTTTGAGTTATATAATTTACTCAGTGTACAAATCTCCAATTATTGTAAATGTTATAACTAAAAGAGTGACTAGAGTTATGTGGTGACCACATCCAATAATAGCTGAGAAAAACATTGGATACGATGCTGGACGGAAAACATCACCATGAACTTGTTTCCAGCCATACTCATCGCCTAAGTCTTTGTCCTATCATTTAAAATACTTTCAATAAAAATATACATAAAATGGAATAATATATCATTCATACCAAAGCCTCAGCTTCTTCATCTTGACTATAACGAGCATAATCTTTACGAACTGTTCTCAACAAAATCATAGATACTAATCCAACTAAAAATATGACCATCATAAAACTATTGAAAATGCTAAACCAGTGAATCTAAAATAACAAATATAAACTTATAACTTTAGCAATTTTTACCTAATAAAAATATGCTTCATTTACTATTAACTACCGACTTACTCTATGTTGGAAAAATTTAGGATCCAAATACTTATTAAAACGGTCTTTGTAAGTGATAGGAGAAGGTTTCCAATTAACTTCATAAGTAAATTCAATGTTGGTATTTACTTTGAGTTCAACTTTTGCCTCAGACGTTAAATTTACATCAACAATATGATGTTCATTGTAACCGATATCAAATTTTTTATGAGTCCAAATGTAATACTTATTATTAGTTTCATCTAATTCTCCCACAATTCCTGATATTTAGAAATAATTTCAATAAAAATTAAATTAAAATAACATTTGTATATATTCATAAAATATCATTTACCCCAAATTGGAAGATCGTCAATGTACATTTGATACCAATAGTGATTTCGTACTGCATAAATAAATGCTTTCAATTTTTCTTCATTTAAGTGTACTTGACAGAAAGGAATTTTAGAAATATCCTCTAAAAAAAGAAAATAAAAATTATTTTTAGATAGGTAGATAGGTACTATAAGATATTAATATTTTAAAAACATTTAATAATGAATAATCACTAGTATTTACCTTTAAAATGCATGTCTAGTCCACTATAGACGAGCTCAACACCCTGTAAAGCTTCACCAAGTGTTTCATGGTAATGACTAATTGAATCTTTAATACCAGCACAAAATGGTAAACTAAAATAAGTATATGTTTCTTGTCGATTGTGATATGGACCAACAGTATTCATCCACAGTACCACTTCCTCATTATCTTTATACTAAAATATAATAACACAAAGTTAAGTATAATATACCTAGTACTTTATTAAATAAATTGTTGACCTATTTTTAATATCAGTTAAATATAAAAGTATAATGCTCAAAAAAACATTATACTAAAAATATACAGGGAATATGATTGAACATTATTTGTTTAACGTTATAGATGCTAATGTACCGAAGTACCAGCATTTGTACATACAATTAGGCCACATCACCAAATAATTTCATCTGACAACTAGTTACCACTTCGGCACAACAAATACTAAATATAACAATTAACCATAAAGCAAAAAATCATTATAATTATAAAATATTTTCATACCACATGATTGTGTTCATCGCCATAAACAAAACACAAATGTATAATTAATAACGAAACGAAAACTCTGAAGTGATACATCTCAAACCGCTTGGTGGTTATCTCAGTGGATCATTTTTGTAACACTTAAATAAACACATACATATTGTAAAACGAAGAAAATAGTCAAAAACACAAAAATAAAGTAATCCGTCACTATTTAATAAATTGACAATTGAAACAACAAAATAGTATCTCTCAGACAGAAATTTGCTAGCGTTTAGACTATTTTAATTTTTTTATTTTATTTTTTATCGCTATAATACTGTTTTATTGATGATACTCGATTTATGATAGTGGGTAAGCTTTTAGATAAAAACCATGGTTGACAAAATAAAACATACATAACCTATAAAAAATAAATGAAAGGATTCGTTAACACGACGCGACATACAGAGTAGAGAAGATATCAGTTATCTTCTCTACACCATGGTTACAACAAAGACCTAACCTAACTTTACTGTGCCACCAACGTATATTATAATTACCGACCATGGAATAAAACAATTTTCGCGGGACCTGGTGGGAAAATTTGAAAATAATATTTTAGAATAGTATACTAAAGTAGGGTTTCCAGACGTCCCATATAATACGGGAACGTCCCACATTTTAACTAGAGGTCCCGTTGTCCCGACAAATCTCTTCGGGATACCAAAATGTCCCGTTTTACAGAAAATTTCCAATACATCCCTTTGACTCTTAGGATATCAATGAATATTATAAAAGATATCCATTCCTCTAAGTTTTGATAAATATGATAGACCCGCATGATCAGGAAATTTAACAATCATTTAATTTTGTAAAGTTAAAATATATATACTCGTATTTTAGATTCTGAACGAAGTGAAGAAGCTAGTGTTTTTACAATGATGTTTATTATTTTTTTTATTTATTTATTTTAGATTCTGAACGAAGTGAAGAAGCTTATGATTTTACAATGATGTTTATTTTATTTTTTTTATTTTTTCTCTTTCTGTGAACACTTTTTCGTATAGAAATACTTGTCCGAAAGTTTCAATCAGTATCTCTATAGAACCGGAACTGTACCCAGATGGTACCTTAGAGAGGTCATTTTTCCAATTTCTCAATAATTTTCCCGAAAATGGGGGAAAACTGTCGAAAAATTGACAAAAAACGGCAAAATACGCAATCACCGAAATTTCCGTAAAATTGAAAATTGCTTTTTGACATAACTTCTAAAATAATGCAGCTAGAGACTTGAAATTTTCACTCAAAAATCTTTAGTCAACTTCTTTTTTTATACCCGTTTAAAGTTAGAATTTCGACAATAATCGTTAGTTATTCCTAAAATAACGCACTTTAACGTACATATAAGAAAATTGGTTTGACCGATTGTCTTGAAATTTGGTGTCTAGATAGAAAATTTCATTGCGAATATTTTGGTGTAATAAAATTTCTTACGGACAAAGAATTAAACATTTTACAAGGGTAAGACTGAAAAAAACTCGAAAGTACGGTAGGTATTTGTTATTCGCTTATCTTATCGTTGACAATATTCTGGCAGCTTTCATGAAACGTTATTAATAATTGAGACAGACATCAGTCAATGTACTACATAATATTATTCTCGGTACTATTCAACATTTATTTTATTTTTAAGAGAAAACTACTTAAAAAATAATATATTTGCCAATAATAAATAAATTATTGTCAACAAATTTTGTTCTAATCATTATTTATTATAATGAAAAAACATGTGCAGTTTGGTTCTGAGGAGCCGTTTTGGATGGGGGCCCAGACGGCAAATATCCATTTTTCTCTGGTTAATTCCGCTACTGAGTGGACCCCTTACAAATTACTATCTGATATATACATACAGTAACTATTTTAAAATGTTGGATCCCCCTCCCTAGAAAAATTTGAAAATATGCCACTGTCCTGATTCATATATACAGGGCTGGATATTAACATTTTAACACCCGGGGAAAATGAAAAATGCAAGTGGCAGATTGTGTGTCTAAATGGATTCTATGATACCATACGGCGTACACTATGACTCCTGCTGGCATCAACGGGTGGTTTTTCACATGGCGTTGGCTTATCTGTCTATTTTAAATCAGTGCTATTACGAATAAAAATAAACTAACATAATTTTATTCTCAGAGCCATTATTCAGAATCATATCAATGTAAAAAATATCATTTTTTTTTTTTTTTTTTATGTACTCTTTATTTTATAGCTATGTTACTATTGTATAAACTTTTGTTATAAAGTCTATTTTAGTAAGCATTAATGAAATCTTAAAAAATAAGCCCCGGAAAATTATACGCCCGCGATAAATCCCCGCTTTCCACCGCCTAGATCCGGCCCTGTTCATAAACATTATATTCACCATTCATTTAGTTGAGGATTAGAGAATATATTTTCTTTGATATCACCATGTCAAACGCACTCTTTATTCTATGATCAAAAAATGATTAAAGGTCAAAAGTTGAAAGTCAAAAATGAAAATAAGTGATTACGATCCATGAATAATTCGTGACATAAGATGAAATGTTTAAATCAATGAAATAAAAATAAAAGAATCTCCTGGAAACAAGTGTTGTTGCCACAACTACGGTCCATGGTCCATATAATTATCATTATGTGGTCATGCTGATCTGAGTCATCTGGCATTCTAGTAGCTGAAAAAGATAGCACGCAATTAAGATTAAGATTGTAGATTATAAGTTATAATTAACTGCAATACAATTTATATTATAGTTTAGTGTTTAATGAGTGTATTGTGCACTCACAAGTGACAATGCTCACAAGTTATAAGCCACAGTATGCATTGGCGAGTCGTGAGTAGTAATGGTCAAACCGGACCAAACACTAATGGTGCAAGTATTTTTTATTGAAACTTACGAGATCTTGCTTTTGTAGCACATATTCTTAAACTTTTAAGTTATACATACTTAAGGGCAATCGGAATAAAAAATATACCACATCATACACCAGAATTCATTAGTAGGTACATTCCTAATGAGTGGGGTGCTTAGTGTTATTTTAGTATAAGATACAAATATTATTTACTATTACATAGGAAAAAGTGTAAGATAAATGAATAAATGTTCATGATTCAAAATTAGACTTCAACAGTAGGTAGTTCAGATAACGAGCTGAAAATATACAGGTATTCAGGTAATGGTCTGACATAATATTATTATAAATATTAGCAACAAATGTTTGATTTGATTGACTGATTTTTTTTTTTTTTATTTCTGTTAGTATATTAGGTATTAATTTTTAAATTTCATTATAATATGGTTATCATAGGTAATAGTTATTCTGAATATATCAAATAATAAGTTATGCTATTATGTAGGTATATTTATAAATGGTTTTTAAAAAATGGAAATCTGTTTCTCCACTCTGCCTCTCTTAATTTGAAATGCTTAAATCTTGAACGATACAATAATAAAAATGCAGATATGTGAAGTATTAAAAAAAAATATTCTCTTTTTGGTCATAAAATTAAAAATCACCATTTAAAAAATAGAGTTACATTAAGATTAGGTATTTGTCTTATAAAGATAAGAGAATTATTTAAATTATTCTTTTCAGAAAAAATTAATTTTATTTGTTAATAAAAGAATGAATAAAAAAGAAATTTGGAAACTATAAAATCAACTGTGATTACTGTGTTAAAATAAATCACATTTTTATATTCCTATTATTTATTAATTCAGAAAGAAGAATATGAGTTGTGAAACAAAATTGTATATAAGTATGATTCGGAACTTCTATTTAAACTAATCTAAAATTATTCAGGTAGGTGGTACCTATGGACTCTACATTCTAAAATATTAAATTCTTCAAAAAATATAAGTCTATGATTTATTATTAAATGAGAAAACTTATTAAAAAGTATTCTAAAAATGTTGTCGTTGATTATAAATGACACTGTTGTTGAACTACGTACAATGCATATACAATTTTGACGAAATTTACAAGATTCATTTTTTAATCACTATTTTGATAAATATTTTTTCTTATATTTAATAAGTAAATACTGGTACCTACAAAAAATTATATGTTTCATTATATAATTCAATTTTATTTAATCTGTTATAGTAATTCAAGTTTCGGGTTCATTAAACCAAACAATTTAAATTAAAATGCCTGCTATAGAAGACATTTCATGCTATAATATGAATCATGAATATAGGGGTATTGCTGTTATAATCAATAATGACATTTTTGAAGGAGATGCTCAAAGTTTACCAATGCGAAACAGTTCAGTTAAAGATATTACTGATTTGCAAACAATACTTTTACACATTTTGGATTTTGAAGTTTTGATTTGGAATAACTTGTATTGTGATGAACTATTTTATCGTATTGACAAATGTATTTAATTATTTATAATATTTATGCTTATGCATTTAATTTACTATTTTTCTTTTTAATTTTGTAGTGGCTGAAAAAGATCATTCCAAAAATGATTGTCTTGTTGTGGTTGTGATGACTAATGGAATTAATTCTTCATTTATTTATGCTAGAGAAAGTCCTTACAAAGTTGAATATTTATGGAATGCATTTATTTCAGATAAATGTCCAACACTAGCTGGCAAACCTAAAATGTTTTTCATACAAGTAATTTTACTTCACAGAATTCAATCCTACTTATGAAATCTAATATTTTTTTGTTTTAATTTTCAGGTATACCATGGAGAGCAGCTTGATTATGGTGTTATTGTAAAAAGTGAAACAAATACTAAAGTTTGTTCTTCAAATACTGTTTACACAATCCCCAAAAAAGTTCCAAAATATGCAGATCTGCTTATTGTTATCAGTTCTTCTGATGGTAAATCAGGATTATTAACTAGTTGAGATTTTAATAATTGTTTTTAATTTTGAACTTTATAGGATATTTTTCATTTAACCATGCCAATCATGGATCATGGTTTATTCAAAGTTTATGTTTTGAATTGTTTATTAATGACCTTGCTAATATAGACATATTGAGGATTATGACTCGTGTGTCATTGCGAGTTATTTTGGATTATGAATCTTTCAACCCAGAATCATCGATGCTACATAAGCAAAAACAAATACCCTCTATTAAATCAACACTGATTAGAGATGTATATTTTAGATCAAAGATGAAGCCTTTACCTAAACCAGCAGTTTTTGAGGTATGTCTTATACTGGTGAATGTATTTTATTTTTTTTTAAATAATTTGTTTACTTTTAGAGTAAACAAAAACCGAAGAAATTTCATTGTTTTAGAAAAATTGTGATATTTTGTGAATCAAATATATTATATCTATTGTTTAGAAATATATGATTTATAATATATATGGTCTGTGGTATATATCTGTGTGTTTAGTGCATAGAGTAATATATAGGTGCTGTTCTCACAAGAAATTGTAGCCAAAAAAAGACTAATTTTACAGAACTACCATTTCATAATTCATACAGACTAAATAATTGTACTGATTTAGTATTATTCATGATGTAAATATTATTAAAATCAGTTTCATCATGTATAGTTTAGTGCATGGCACAGAATATGTGTATAATAAATTTATTGTATATATCAGCATCTTTGTGGTGCACTGGGGCACAGTCTTAGATATTCTTTTAAGACTGTGGTTTAATCACAGAAAATTGAATTAGTGGTTCTGTTTGATAGTGAGTATTGATAACGCAGATCCAAGGAGATTATTACCTTGTGTAGGAACCGCGGTCATGTGTTGTTCCAACAGTTCTTGTTTTGTTTATTTGCGCAGCAATTAAACAAATAAGCGTTCGTGTTCGTGCACCGGCTTGTCAGGTCAGATCGTTTACATGAATTGCATTGTAAAACTGCATTCGTTTTATGTAGCTGCTCAGGAATTGGGAAGTGCTCAGTCAACCGTCCGGCACTAGGCAGTAATTCAGTGATCTCATTTAATCCTAATTCATAATCATTATTCGTCATTCGTTAACCAGTCTAATTACCCACGCGTTTATTATCTCTGATGAGCCTATGAAACCACTAAGCGGTCTGTAATCCGGAAACAGGTAAATACAATTATAATATTTAATATATTTAATAGCAATAGTAATTACGCTAAAATACTGTTAATATTATGTGCACTCACGCACATCATGGTGTCGCTGTAAGCCTCGTGTTTGCGCATACTGTCTTTGATTGTACTACCTATACTAATATTCAGAGACCTAGTGCATAATATGTTCCGTGCTGTTTGCCGGCTTTCAGTTGTCGTTCATTGGAGTCCGTTAGTCGGGGTAAATTGAAAAAAGATTGGATTTACTTTTTTGGCGTGGTCCCCGTCGCGTTTAAAAGTAGACACCCTCCGACGACTGGGCCTCACAGACTTATTCGGTGATCAGAGGTCAAAATTTTAGTCATCATATGACGCGCACATTATTCCGATGAGTCTATAACGCTACCGCGTGACTCATTACTACCTGGGTCAACTACCTGCTCACACGATTTTCGTATGAACGATCAGTGATTCATACGGCGAGAAAGTATTCCTCCGCATATGATTCGTTGTAATCATGAAAGTTTGTTTTGTCATGGTTAGGTGAGTAGGTGAGGAGGGAGTCTGGGTGATCATCCGGTTCCCATAGAATGTTCCTGTAGCCCGCATAATTACCAATCTCTCGTCAACGTCCCAAATTTGCGAGTGTCTGTTATCGCCCACCATGGCGGCTGCCGACTTGTGAGTTTTTTTTTTTACATAATAGATTGGTGCGTTAAGAAATGTATAAATTTTTAGTGGATTTTATTGAAAATTTTCTTCGGGATTTGATGCGGCTATTGGCCACATTATTACACCTAAACTTCTTTTCTTTTTATTAATAGTATGTTGCCAACAGTTGTTTGCCCTAATTGTATTTAATGATCGATCTGCATATGTTTTTTATGTATATATTGTAAATGCGTTTCGAAAATTTAATATGACAACTGACATATTATATGTCTAATTGACCTGAAAAAATTTCGAAAATCGTAGGTCAATTTTTTTTTATATCTGTTTGAAGTTAGAATTTTGACGAAATTCGTTAGTTTTATCTAAAATTATGCACTTTAAGGTTCATCAAAGAAAATTGGTCCAACTGATTGTTTTGAAATTTGGTGCATAGATGGAGAATTTCATTGTGAATATTTTGGTACAATAAAATTTCTTACGAACAAATAATTAACCATATTACAAGGGTTTAATAATCATTAGGTACCTATAAAATGCAACAAGTTGAGTACTTACTCTAAATTATTGGCATACTGTTTTACATTTGGGCTAAGGAAAAAAAATTATATTTACCTATCACTCAAATGAAATTATTTTCCTATCCCTTTTCAATGTTTATTTTGTAGGTACTTGTGGTTGATTAATTTGTTTTAGGTACCTAGATAATAAGAATTTTGAACTTCATTAAAAGTTAGTTACTAGTGATTTTGATATTTTATACGTTGTAAAAAGTTCTGAATTTTCTTTTTTTCTTTATAAAGTCTCAGAGAGAACCTTAAAAGTCAATATAATATGTGAGTTAACTCACGTTTACCAATATTTTAACTACTTGATAATGGTATCATTGGGCATTTATTTTCCCATTAAGTACTTATTAATGCATGCTCTGTTTGTTTGAGGTGGGTAGTATATTTTATTATAACAGACACCTGTTAGTGTCAAATATATAATGACGAGTATAATAGGTTTTTCATCAAACCTATGCATTAGTTTTCCTGTTGCTTTCTGTAATATAATTGTGCCTTGCAAGATTATTTATAAAGTACCCTTTTGTGATAAAAATTATTTGGTCAAATTTCTGCTAACTGTATGTACCTAATATATCGTAATATATTTAATTGATGGCATTTATTAAACTTGATATTAAACTTTTTAACCACTATAAGTAGCTAATTATACAATAAAATATATATAATTTTGTAAATATTTTATTAAATGTTATATATATATATATATATTATATTTTATTAATATTATGATTTATAATGATATTTTACTGAATAAATAATATCACTGTGTAGGTAGGTAGGCTAATGTATTTTAGTAGTATGATTTATATATGTTGTACCTTCTAATTTTGTTGGCAACTATATACTCATTTTATGTTGCTGTTATCATGATTTTTAATGGAAATGATATATATCTAATTGGACTGTAAAAATCTCGATAATTGTATGCAATTTAAAAAAAAAAATATTTTAAGGATTTTGACGGACTTTGTTACACAAAATTACATGCTTGATGAATGTATATATAAGAAAATTAGTCAAACTGATCTTTATGAAACTTAGATAGAGAATCATATTACAAATATTTTGGTACAGTACATTTTTTTACATTGATTGGTAATTTAACATTTTACAAGGGTTTGATTAAAAAAAAAAAAAAAACGGGAAAAAGTTGAGACAAATTTACGTAGAAAAATTTAAACACTGAAATTAACATTATATAGAAATAAATTTAGCTCTAACTCCAAAACTGTTATTTATAAGAAGGTGAAACTTTTACTGACTACTAAAAATATACATGCACATTGTGCATCCTTCATAAAAATATCAATATCACTTGACCAATTTTGAGCTTATTATTGAAATTTTTTCTTTTTTTTCATAAGTTTTTATTTCATGGTATTATGATCTAAAAATTGTATACAAACATACTTATAAGTATTTTTAATCATATTGAAAAAATATTGAAAATCATAAATTAACTTTTTTTTTTATATAGTCATTTAAAGTAAGGATTTGTAACTCAACCTAACCGGTCAGACGTTAACAGCTTGTATACTGCAAATTTCATAGATAATAAATAATAATTTATTATCTATGGCAAGCTTCAACAGCAATTATTTATTTAACTGGTTCATTGTTCATTATTGTCATTTCCTTTGTGTTAACTTAGAATATAGAAACTTGCTAATAATACGGCAATATTATAACATAATATTATGGTGCAGAGCCAAAACATTTTGCCGACTTAAAATGTTTTTTTGGTCAAAATTCTGACAGTCCATTAAAATCGTGAAATGGTGGGGAATGAGTTAGCTATGTTTTTTAACAAAATTGTAAATCATTAACAATTAACTGGATATGATGGAAAATCGGCAAATCACGGTTGTATAACTGTGTGGCAAATTATCATAAAATATTATTAAAAAGTTCTTTTCAAAATTACAACCAATCAGAGCATAAGACATACAAACAAGTGTATTTGAGAGGGGGCGAAGGGGCAATCCCTAGGTCTCTGATTTTATACATTTTTTTTAGATTCTGAAATAAAAGAAGCTATTTTTTCTTTTTATGAAATTACTTTTTATATAAAAATTAATGGTTAATTATTTTATTACATTACCTACATTATTTTCTGTGAAGTTTTTGTTGATTATCTATTAAAAAGTACATGACAGATATTTGATAAGTTATAAGGTTTTTAATTTGGTAATTTGGTTGTTAATTCAATAACTTATGTAGTCATTAATATATTTACACATTCTAATTAATTTTTAGGTATAAGTTACTATCGAAATTATTATATTATTAAGTATCAATTATTTGGTAATAATTATAATAATTGGACCTTTTAAATGAGTTTTCATATATGAAATTATATCGAATAAATTATGCTAATTGTTTCATAATTAATTTTTTATTTTATTGTGCCAATCTAAATATTGTTTTATTTGTAAAAATTATTATCTTAAATATTTAATTATAGCTTATGTCCAATTTTCCTGTGGTTTAGTTTATTAGTATTAGATTCTGAACAAAGTGAAGAAGCTAGTGTTTTTACGATGATGTTTATTTATTTATTTTTTTCTTTTTTTTTTTTTTCTGTTAACACTTTTTCGTATAGAAATACTTGTCCAAAAGTTTCGATCAATAACTTTTTGAAACCGGATTCGCCTCTAGATTGTACTTTAGAGAGGTCATTTTT
>JAIPRM010001857.1:14518-34321 GCA_025469315.1 Stegophylla sp. TES_Ste_2020
CCTTTGTTCAGAATCGTTTTACTGAAGAAATGATTTATCGTTTCTTTAAAATTTAATACGCCCGTCAAGAGAATACCACCCGTCGTGCGAAGTACACCTATCGTGCGAAGTATGTCCGGCTTTTTTAACTTAGAAGTTTACAAATTGTAACACATTTTTTTTATTTGGATATAAAATATTTAGTATGTTTATTTGTTAGCTGTTATATTGAACTTCATCAATTGTAGCAACTGTAATTTATTAAATATTCAATAATCTTTAAGGTACACATACACCTAGATAATTCATTATTGTTCCCAATTTTTAAGGATAGATTTTGTTTTAATGTAACTTACAGTTAATTTTAGCACAATTCATAAGTTGATTAAGATGCTTGATTATTGTCAGCTTTATTTGGTTAATATTAGGTAGTAATTTGTTCTTATTGGATTGTTTTTATTAAGTTATGCATTAGCTTATGTAGGCACATAATGAGTTTCAAAATAAATACTTACATTTTAAGGTACTTTTGGAAAAAAAACTATTTTGTTGTATCTTATAATTTTTCACTAAAGTCACTAAAAGCCTATTTTCACAATTATAGAAGTTTAAAATAAATATATTTTTAACAATTTCCATTGTTCAGTAAAAGTGAATTTTTATTTTTTTTTATTTCAGTGGATGTGAACCTAATTCAGTGTTAAAAAAAAAAAAAAAAAAATGAATAATTTAACTGCAGATTCTGCTATTGAAGTTCATCCAAATCTTAAGAAATTATCATTAGAAGAGCTTCGTAAATTAAAAGAACAAGTTGGAAATGAAATATACAAAAATACTACAAATAAAAAGGCAAATTTAAATAATCATACTAAAACTGTCAAAAGAGATAATAAAAACAGACCATCTGAAATTTCTTCTAAAATAGAACTTTCTTTAAATCCAATTAAAAAGTTCAAGTCTGAAATTAAAACTATTGAAAAAAAACCTAAACGCATTGATCCGAGATTTGATTCTCTGTATGGTGAATTTGATAAACGTATTTTTGATAGAAATTATAAATTTCTTGATGATATTAAACATAAAGAAAAAAAGAAGTTACAGAAAAAGTTAAAACAGACAGTCTCTAACAAAGAAAAGAACAATCAAGTGAAATTACTGTTACAAAGAATGGATAATCAAGATAGAGAAAAGCAAAAGATGGAAGCTCAAGAAAAAATAAAATTGGAACAGAAACAAAAAAGATTAGAAGCTTCAAAAGAAGGTAAAAAACCTCAATTTTTGAAGAAACGTGAATCAAAAATATTACAATTAGTGGGACAATATGAAGATTTGAAGTCTACTGGAAAACTTAACAAGCATATTAAGCAGAAAAGGATTCGAATAGCTGGGAATGAAAAGAAAACTATGTTCAATGATTCAATGCAGTTATGATTATTTTTATATCTATATTTAAAATATTAAATTGTATTTTGAAGACTACATTTTTAACATATGATTTGTTAATAACCATTTTATTAGGCGTTAAAGCATATGTAATTATTAAAAAATAATAAAGGATATTATTTTTTTCTGGCAAATTAGTGCAGTTTGTTGTTGTTTAATTATTATACCTGTAAATATTCAAAATGCATAAATTAAATTTGACATTACAATCGGAGTAATGTTCTAAAGTAATATGTGGCATTTAGTGTAGAATCTGTTTCAGTTATTAACAATAATTATTTTATAGTCAATTGTTTAAAACCATTCATTAATAAGAAAAATTCATGTAAAAATTTAAATGTACGCTCATAAAATATTTAAAAATTGGTATAAGTACTGGCATGTGATTTTCCCATATTTGCATACCTAATATGTACTTACAACAACTGACAGGCTGATCAATATATCAATAAAGGAAATATAAATTTCATAATATTTGTCTAAGTTATGTGTTGTGTATGTATATGTTACTTTGCAATTGAACTTATTGCATATTATAATTGATAGTTATGTCATGGTGTTCAATTAATTTTTTCTGTGAAATTTATGGCCGATGATGATAAATCTTTGATGAGAACTAAAATGTTAGAAACCTTGCATATCCGATGGAAAGTGCAGCCCTTTGTAATCTTGACAGGTGTTTAAAAGTATTAAACATCAGTTGTAAGGCCGAAGGGACATTATGTGATTTGTGAACAATACAAATTGAAGTGTCCATCTATGGCACTCCGGAGAGGACTAGCTAGTTTCAGAACTCCCACTTACACTCTGATATGGATGAAGTTGGTCGTTTTAAAAAAGATTTTTTTTTTTTATGTATAATATACTCTTACAAATATATCATTAAATTTTTCTTGTAAATTCGAACTTTTTCAATTAATACATGACCAACATCAACTATTGAACATGAACGTCTTTGTTGCGAGTTCCTTAACAGCCCAGGCTCCTCCGTGTAGCGCCAAAGTTGTGACACATGGTTTAGTGTTTTTCACACACGTTTTTTTTTTTTTCAATTGCCTTCCATCGGAATGGTTTCGACCAATGATTATTTCTTTAGTAATCTGAGGTCTCATGCCTATTTGTATACAAAATATGTACACAAATTGTTGTTTATTTTGAAAAAAGATTAGAGATACTGCGTTTCATGTGCTGTAGCTGTTGTTAGCCTGTCACAGCATGACATAAAATTATTATTACTATATACACAATCGGTCGAGGTCCTGAGCATGATTTTTATATTATGCGTATTAATTTAATGGGATTTTATCTTCAACAGCCTCGGGGTTCCCCACCACACCTGCTGCACCACTGTTTAGTTCTTACTGCTTGTTGCTACTGGCTTGCCCGTGCGTGCGGCGTGCACCTGTGCTCGGCTTGTTCGTTCAGGAGCGCACATGCACGCATATTATTATCTCACTTACATTAACCACACACACACGAGTGTTGCGTAAATCGTAAATCCAACACGATATTTCGTCACGCCCTACCTTTTGGTCACATGTGGTCGTGTGCGCTGCGTCGTAGACTGTAGTCCACTCCTCTTGCAGTCGTCGTCATAGTAGTAGTTAATCAGACTTAACTGGCATGTCCTTGGCGCTGGTTTAATAACAACAACAATAATATTATTAAAATCGTATCGATTCGGAAAGGAAGAGGAAAGAAAACAAATCCAACAATTTATCTCTCGGGTCATGTCTGTCAAAATATCGTCGTCGCGTCTCCTACACTCGTTCATTGATTCAATTGTTCTAATGTTGTTATTGGTTTGCTCAGTTTGCTGAGAAGTGGAAGGAGCCATCGCCTTTTGCACGATCTTGTCTTTATACACCGCCATACACGAGTTTGTGTTCAGGTATTTAAGTACATTTTAATTTCTATTGACTATTATATAAGAGTGCAGTGCATTGTCATTAATATTTATTTTCGTTTCGTTGAATAGGGGGGATTCGTTTTCTGCTTTAATATTTTCGTTTGTGTCTGCATTATTAATATGCATCTATCTCAATTATTGCAACAATTTTTACTTTTATTACGATTTGTAAACACAATGGACGAGGAAACTGGGCGTCTTTGGTTGTAATATATACTTCTTGTTTTTGTAATTGTCAGTCACGGGAAAAACAGGAGAGTTTACAAACAACATGTGGGAATCCCTCCCCTAAATGTATTGTTATTGTCTATTGGTTAGGTTAGGTTATTGATATGGTGTTTTTGATATTTGATAAGGATAGGGTGGAGGAGTATGAAGATTCAGGCGTCTATGTTATTATTATGCACCCATGATTTCTGGCATGGCGTTGTCACCATCCTCTCCTTCGTATCTGGTCATCCCGCTCTGAGAACCACTTGTGACGCAGTTGCGCCTTTGTCGTTTGGTGCTGGATAAACACTTCGGCGTCACCCTACCCCTCGCACGTCGCCACTCTTTCTATCATTCGTTCTAATCCATTGCACATGCACGTACACATGTCGGTACTCTAATAGTACGCACGCGCACTTACACGCATTGAACTACTATAAAATAGTTTGTAAACGTTCAAAAACGAGCCCATCTGCAGACTCATGTGTCTGGTTGTCTTTGTATTTTTTTTCTTGTGGGAACCTGCCTTAACACTAGTTGCACTCATGCGTTTTGCTTACTAGTTACTACACGGCAACGTTTTCCTAAGTAGTTGTTTTTCGTCATCGTAATTGGATTTTAACAGCATTAAGAAAAAAAAAATAATCATTGCTTTTAAAATCATAATTCATCAACAATAATTACAGGTCAGTGTTGTGTCAATTTAATTATTTAGCGATATGTTTTTTTTGACCACGCGTATTTATTCATTCAATTTCGACTCTTGACCATTTTCATAATTATTAATTCTGATCATGAGCGTAATTGCTCATTAATCGATTATTAATCTTTTATTTTATACTATTACTAGTTTTAAGCTGAACAACATGCAGGCAAGCCCGGATACATATTTTTCTTTTGAAGATCGACTTCTATAAATTTTTTTTATAATAGTTGAATATTATATTATATCATCATTATGATGATATCGAAAATTTACTATCAAATTTTATGTAAACTCCCCTAAAATGATTTTTCTACTGTATTACTCATGTAAACTCCCTTAAAATAATTTTGTTATTTATAAGCAATCACAAATTTATGATATATAATATATACATATAAATGTAATAAAATATAAACGTGTATAATTTTATTTTGGAATAAATTACGGATTCTTTAGAAAAGTAGGCATTATTTATATAATAACTAAGTTATTGTTTATTATGTCTTAGTATATATGCCCAAAAAACATAATAGTATGTACCTCCAAAAAAGTTAGTGTTTAGAATCCATAATTGCTTATTGAATGTAACAACTAACAAATTTGTAATGCATACAGATATTTAATATAATTGTATCCTATCAAAAAATATCTATAATATGCTCGATAATATGTAATGTTAACATTTATATTATATCATTTTCCGGTTGAACACCCTACAGTGTAGTACAGTTAATAAGCAATAAGAGTATTGATATTAAAATTATATATTTAATGTCAAAGTTCATAAGTTATCTATTGACCAAAAATCAATTTTAATTCCATGATAAAATCGATCGTTATGTTAACCATGTTTAACCAAACGAAAGTTATTTCGAAATCGATAATAATTTAATACCTTTTTTAGGAAAGTTTACATATTATGAACACTACAGAAGCCAAATCATATTAGGGGAATTTACATATAAGTAATACAGTAGCAAAACATTTTTAGGAAAGTTTAAATTTAAGTAATGTGGTAGTAAAATATTTTTTGGGGAGTTTACATTAAAGTAACGCAGCAGCAAAATATTTTTAGGGGAGTTTTATAATTACCTTTTTTTTCAAATGGCTAGAAACTACTTATAGACCAGTTAAAATTCTAAAACTCAAGCCGGTACCTTATCTATCTACCACTGTACGCAGGTAACAATATATTTTTTTTGTACATATTTTATTAAGGCATTCATTAATGTTAAATCATATTTTGATGTGCATTTTTAAATTCTGAGCAGAGCAAGAAGCTTATGAACAGTGATGTTCATTTTTTTTCCATTCTGTAAACACTTGCGTATAGAAATACTAATCCAAAAGTCTCCATCAGCCACTCTTTGAATAAAATTTGCATTATTTCAAAGAATTTATACTTGTCGCCATTGTTGGATCCCAACCCAGACTCTGATCTCCTATCATTCCTATCCTGTAACCATGGTATTGTAATAATTAATGTTATGTATTTATTATGTAATAACTGTGTTTTTATGTAATACCTCTGCTCAAAATTGTTTTATTGAAGAAATTATAAATTATATATTTAAAATTCAGTACACCCATCAAGAATATTCCACCCGAAATGTGAAGTATATCAAAGGTGTAAAATCTGTCCGGCCTTTTTTTAAACTTAATGTTTAATGTATATTAGGTTGAAATATGTTAGATAAACTTAAAATAATAAATTATTGTTGTAGTACTTTCCTACCTGGATAATATAAAACTTATTATTATACATAAATAGGTACTTACTAGTTTGTATGGATACATTTTATTTGTGATGGCAGGATCTTTTAAGTTTCTAGTTATTAATTTTTGTAGGTCATGATGGAGCCTTCACAAGATGAAGATGTCTCATTAAGAATTACAACAGAGACGGAAGAAGAGGACCTTTTATCAGTGTCTGTTGAAGAAGGAGGATTTTTTGACGACGACTACGACGAAGTGTTTTTAGACGATATACAAAGCTTAGAAATGGCTGCTACTTCAGGCATTCCATCACGTGTGCGTGTTCGGAGAACATCAGATGTTATTGATAGTGTTGGTGAAGCTACTTCACCAGCACACATCAAACGTCATAGTTTTCCATCAACATCCGGTGAAGTTTACTCTGCTAGGTCAAGGGTTATGACTATAAGAGATATAAACAGATCTAGGCGTGTTGAGTTGACTACAGAATTAGTTGATCAAGGTTATAGTAGTCCTGGTGCACAATCAGCCAGATCATTAAGAGAATCGTGGTTTCAGTATAGTACCATTACTACCAATAATAATGCTGATGCTATTGATGCCAAACCAATGACATCTCAATCAGAAACGTAAAAATAATAATATTTATTACTTTATTCAAATAACTAATTTTTTTTTTAATATTTTATAGCAGGTCTAGTTATGTATTGAATGTACCAAATAAAATAACTAAAATGGTTGTTTCTAAGGATGCTACTTGTTATAATATGGATCATGACTATAGAGGTCTTGCTGTTATTATAAACAATGATATTTTTGAAAGGACTAGTTTACCAGATCGGATTGGTTCTTTGAAAGATGTCAACGATTTGACATCAGTATTCTTTGAAATGGATTTTGAGGTTTTAGTGTGGAATAACTTTTATCAAGATGAAATACATGAGCGTATTAAAAAATGTATGTATTAACTTGGAATTAAAATACAGTTGTATATTTAATCATGTTTGATTTTTTATAGTGGCCTTAGAAGATCATTCTAAAAATGATTGCCTTATTGTGGTTGTTATGACTCATGGGATGACTTCTTCATTTGTTTATGCTAGAGAAAATCCTTATCCAGTTGAAAATTTGTGGGAAGCATTCACACCAGATAAATGCCCTACACTGGCTGGAAAACCTAAAATGTTTTTTGTTCAAGTAATTAACATAACATAAATACTTCAATGGTAATTATGAAATCTAAAATTATTTGTTTATTATTTTAGGCATGCAGAGGAGAGAAACTTGATTGTGGTGTAACGCTTTATAAAGAAATAACTCAAGTTGATTCTTCAACTCCTAATTATAAACTTCCAACTTATGCTGACTTTATGATTGCATTCAGTACATATGATGGTAAATTGAATATTTAAACATTATGTGGTTTTTGTTTTAAATGTTTTTATTTGTTTTTAGGTTACTATTCATTTAGACACCCAGATAATGGAACTTGGTTTATTCAAAGTCTATGTTTTGAACTGAATAAACATGATCTTGCTTCTACTGATATGCTAACAATAATGACTCGTGTATCTAGACGAGTTGCTTTGGATTATGAATCTTTTCATCCAGTAAAATCATGGTTACACCAGCAAAAACAAATTCCTGTTGTACATTCAATGCTCATCCGAGATGTGTTTTTCAAATCTAAGAAGTTTCCTCCACCTGAACCAGTATTTATTGAGGGTAGATAGATTGGTATGTATTGTACTTATTTTAATATTTTCTACAATATAAATGAATGATAAAGTGCATATAAATATTTGTGTACTTTAAATGTTTTGTAATTTAAGTACTAATTTTTTTACTAGAAAACTTCTTCGATATCCAAAGAAAACATAATTTGATTTTAGTCTATTTCACCTTAAGTACTTAAATCATTTAAATATGTTAATAACTATTAAGTTATTACATAAATTCAAAGTAGTTTTATTCATTTTTTATGTAAATTTGAAATGTACACATTTATAAAAATATGTTTACATCTAGTTGTTATAACAGACAATAGGAAATATGCTGCATTAGGAATGTTGTACTAGGTTATTTATTATAAATTATAATATATAAATGTGTGTAATGCAGTATATATTTCGGTGTTTTTAACATTGTGTTTGAAGTAACTAGAAATTGTTTGCCATATGAACTTCTTTGTTTTCCAAAGACAAACTCATTATTTGAATTTAGTCTTATTTCACCTTAGGTACAATAATTTATTAAGATATTGGGTATTTAGTTTTTATTATTCCTCATATTCCTTAGTATTATTTTTTTTGGTTCTTTCCTGTTATACGAGACTATTGCTATTATTGCGACTACCACTTAGTTAACCCAGGATTGTTACGCACATGGAAAACAAGGAAATATCAGGGAATTCCTGAATGCTTGAGAAAGCAAGGAAATTGATTACATTTCTGGAATTCTATTTTTAAGTGCTTTAAATTAAATATATGGTGTGACATTTATTAGATTCTGAGTGGAGCAAAGAAGCTAGTGTTTGTTTTTACAGTGATGTTTATTTCTTTTAATTTTTTCTCGCTGAGTCAATGTGAACTGGCAGTGTATAAAATAAAAATTTTTTTAATAATTATAAGCTTTATAATTTTTATGTAAAATTATCTTGATTAAACTGAAGCTCTGCTTAGAATTTTTATATTGAAGAGATAATTTATTGTTTCTTTAGAATGTAATACTCTCACCAGAGAAATGAAGTATGTTTGGCTTTTTACATTACAAAATAGGCCAGTTAAATCATTTTGTGTTATAGGTAGTAAATAAACTCTAAACAAAGATGGTATTTAAAAAATTGAGTTATAAAATATGAATCATATTTTAATAACCACTTGAATTACAATTTATTTTGGTTAGTTTTGATTATAATATAATTTCAGGGAAAATCACAAATTTCTCTGGGAAATATCAGGGAAATTCAAAAATAAATATACATAACTACCTTGGTTACATATCATTAAACTCTGAATTTACAATAATTGCAACATGATGTGGTATAAAATATACGTATACCAAGAATATGCAGTCTACCTTCGTAATGTGTACTACGTTTTGTCTAGTCGTGGTCTACAAGCGTAGGATAGTTTACCGAGTGTTTGGTCGACTCTGCACATCAAAAATATTCCTCTGCTTGCTATGCAACATGGGGAAGTTTCGGCTTGATAATCGACTTGCTGTGCAAAATGGGCAGGATCAAATTTCCCGGTTACTAAACTGCCTACTTTACACAGCGAGTAGATTATAAAGCCAAAATGTCCCCATATTACATAACAAGCCGACGGGATGTTTTTGATGTGCGGAGCTAAGTGGAGTCAACCAAACACCCAGTAAACTAACCTACGCTTGTGGACCGCATATTGGGAAATAGCCGATATATTTTATACTATGTACTTCATAATTAGAATATGATTATATGTAAATTAAATTATGTATATCAATGAAAACATATAATTTTGTATTATTATTGATTATTGAAAATACCTGGGTAGTCTGAGATAACAAGAAAGTGATAAATTATGGTAGTCTTATATAACAGGGAAGTATCACTTTTTTATATATGTCCAAGTATATTTTGAATAATCTGTTTAATGCTAGTTGGTATGATAGGAATAGGCATTTTTTGCTAGGTTATTTCCTTTGTATGTGCAATGCAAATTACATTTGAGTTCTTTTGACATGTGTTTAAAGTACTAGAAATTGTTTGCTATAAAAATTTCTTTGTTATCCAAAGACAAATTCATTCTTTGAATTTAGTCTATTTCACCCTAGATACAGTTAGACAAAATTATTAATATTCATATGTTTAACACATTTTATATGCTTTCATCATTTTGATTTGAAATTAGTTGTTAATGTTTAACTTATAGCTGTGATTGACATAAAATATATTTATTACATTATTTTTTGTTCTGTTTTAAATATGTGTGTGCAAAATACATTTGGTTGAATGCTATTAACATTATGTTAATTATGCTAGAAATTATTTGCTATATAAATTTCTTTGTTATCCAAAGACAACTCATAATTTGATTTTAGTCTATTTCACCTTAGAAACAGTCGTTTTGTTGTATATTATGTTGTGTTTATATGGCTATTTTATTTTTTAAACTAATTTAAAAGTAAATTTTTAATCTATTTTAGTCGTTAATGTTATTACTTTGTGGTATGATTGACAACTGAGATGTTTTACTAGGTTTAATTGTGTACTGCAAAATACATTTGGGTACGTTTCACATTTTGTTTAATATACTAGAAAAGTTTTGCTATATAAATTTCTTCGTTATCCAAAGACAACTCATAATTTGATTTTAGTCTATTTCACCTTAGAAACAGTCTTTTTGTTGTATACTATGTTGTGTTTATACGGCTATATTATTTTTTAAACTAATTTAAAAGTGAATTTTTAATCTATTTTAGTCTTATTATACTTTGTGGTATGATTGACAACTGAGATGTTTTACTAGGTTTAATTGTGTACTAATTAAGTGTGTAATGCAAAATACATTTGGGTACGTTTAACATTTTATTCAACGTACTAGAAAAGTTTTGCTATATAAATTTCTTCGTTATCCAAAGACAAAGTCATGATTTGATTTTAGTCTATTTCACCTTAGATACATGAATTTAGAGTAACATATTTACATTATTTGAACTATTCTGTAAGGTTTTATTGTTTTTGTGCAAAGAAGAAAATACTAATATATTTGTAACTAATTTGTTACACATACTAGAAATTTTTCACTTTAAGTATTCTAATTGTTAACCAAAGACTACTTAATTATATAGGTCCTGTCTATTTCACCTTTGATACATTTTATACTATTATTTAAAACTAAATCATTTTATTTTGTCAGTTCTTTATATTCTTTTCTTAGTATAGGGTGTATGCAAGTTGATTTTTATAAAATTTGACTTTAATTATAAAAAGTTAAATTTATAAATATTTATGGAATGTATGTAACCAAATTTCACAAAAACATTGCTTTTCATCGCTGGCAAACTTAACCTTTGAGCAGTTACGCCTGCGTTTTTTAATAAAACTGTTCCCTTATCTACAATAATTGATTAAACAAATGAAAACTATAAAAATAAAGAATTAGGTATAAAAAGAGCCTCACAACTGCTAGGATATTAATTAAAAATATTGTAAAAGAAAAATATATTGTTCCATTACTATTATACCTCTAATATCTTATAGTAAATATAGATGTCAGTTGTTACAAACTAATTTGTTAATAATTAGATGATTTGTAGATGTATTTAAATAATTTGATATAGTTACTGAAGAAGCTATTTGCCAAAAGTTTAATTTAATGTAACATATTATAATTTATTAAAAAAATATATATATATATATTTTTAGTTACCAACTAAGTGTGCTTTATTACTTGACACTAAACTACATTATTGTGGTACTACATTTTTTTTTTATGTTATTTGTGTGACTGACCAAAAATGAATAATTATTAAGAAGAAAGACATTTAATATTGTTAATATTTATTTATTTTGTGTTTTGTTTCCAGCAATAATGATGTGTTTTAAAATTACATTCAAATCCAACCTGAACAAACGGAGAAAATAAAATTTTCTTCACCCTTATAATGTGCACAAAGTTGTTTTACCAGTGTTCAATTATATAGTGAAGTACCCAAAAGTGTTCAAATCATTATTAAATTATAATAATTCTAAATTTTGTGATAAAAATATTGTCTGTTAAGACTGAATTAATTTTAACCAAGAACTATTTTTTGAAGAAAATAGAGATAATCTTCATAATTTTCGGTATATTTTGTTTCTTTAATACATGAATGCTATACAATATCTTTTAAATTTGTGAATTCTTGTTTTATCTTGGATTAGTTCAGTATTTAAATTTTAAATGTTTGCAATGAATTATATTTGTATTTAAAATATTCATAATTTATAATATAATTTTATTTTTGTGTATTATTATTTTTTCTTTTAATCTAAATTAAATTTTTTCTTATATTTCATCAGAAGATTGTTTTTGATTAATTTTTACAAAAGCCTGATTATTATAATGTAATACTTATTTACAGAACAAATATATATATTTGCTTAGATTTTTTTTTGAAAACAAAAACTTATGTTAAATTTATTATAAATATTTTTGTTATTTCTGTTTAAGGGCATTAAAACTGTCCATCATTACTTATGTCTTTCATAAAATTTTATGCTATATTTTAATGTTTTTTTATTTAGGTTATACATATGGTGATATTTTTGCATTTAGTAAAAATTTAATGATTATTAAGTGAAAATTTTTATTATTTTTTTATGTTCATAAAGTTAAGCATTTTGTTGCTTTTGAATTTAGTTTATTCATTATCATTTTTATTTTTTTATTTTTATAAAATATTTTGCTTATGACATTTTCTCTCCAATTCTTATGACTACAATTTTGAACTCCATATTTTTCACTGATTATTTTATCATTCCAACAGAATTGAATTCTATTGTTCAAAAAATGTTATTTTAAATCTGATATTTTTTATTTCTTTTAGTAATTTGATTTTGGGAACTGATAAATTAGGGATTTTCTTTATTAATCAAAGTAAATACTTTGTTTTGCCATTTATTGATCTCCCCCATCTAGTTCAAGTATTATCATTTTTTTTTTTATTGCATTGTGAATTATGATTATGTTTTATAAGGTAAAAATTAACTTAACATCAAATTTGAGTTAACCTAAGGATTTCCAATTGTTCTCATATTTATTATGTAATGTAAACACATTTATTTGTATTTATCTTAGTTAAGACTATTATACTAATATATATTCTTTTTATTTTATATATTATGTGTGACATTGTTATGTTGTATTTATCTCATATACAGGGATTGCCTGATTTTTTGGACAATTTAAAGCTGTGTTAAGTTATCAATTAATTTGATGCGCTCATGTTTTTGATATAAAATATTTATATTTGGTATAAATTTAATCAGTATTTTTGTAAGTGTAATTTAAGGTTAAAAATTGTATTGTATTTTTTTTCTTAAGTATTTACTGGAGATTGTTCATTTCTTCAAGCATATTTTAATTTATAAAATATATTCTAGAACTTAGTACATTTAGATTTACATTTTTATTTAATTTGGATAACCTTTTTTGATATAATTATATTTCATATTTAAAATGAATAATTAAATTTTACATATTAATGCATTTATTATTTACTGCTAAATTTGAAAAATAAAAATTTTTTATTCTAAAATTGTTTATTTTTTTCAGTTCCCAGGGTGGCTACTTCTTGACTTTCTTGCTAATTTTTTCAAAATTGTTCATTTTTGTGTATGAATTCTGAACAATTTATAGTGAAATAAATAACAAATGATAAATTGATTATTAATAACTGAAATAAGTAAAAAAGATTTTACAGTATTTTCAGATCCTAATAAAGAATATAAAAATGTATTGGTAGGTAATTTATGATTAAAGGATGTGATTTTCAATCAAACATGGGCCTATATCGGGGCGTGCTGAATAGAGGTCTAAATGAAGCCCAGGCATCAAGTCAAAAAAGGGAGGGGGTAGGTGGTTAGATAATATAATATGTAAATCACATATGTCTTATATTATATACGAGCAGAGAAATATAGGTTCTGACTGTTCTGAGTAAGAATATTATTTATAATAATATGACAAGCAGGTAAACATAAGTTTTTTGTCTCTGCATCAAAAAAATCTGTCTTGGCATGTCACTGTTTGAGTCGCCATCATATGAGTCGAATAAGCATAATATTGACTGTATAATATACATAACATAGGTGTCTAGTTTTAAAACCAGCTATAACAACAAATTTTCAAAACGACTTTTTTTATATTCAAAACTTTTCTAATCAAAAATTTTACATTTTTCCAACACTTCTTTTTCTCATTTTTTTTTTTTTTCATTTTCTTTATTTATTAGATAAAAATAGGTGAAATGAAGTAAAGTATAAACAAAGAAATCGGATATGCTACTTCGTACCACAGATATTCTCTGTTCTGGTCAGATACTCTTAGTGGGTGTGTTGAAAATGACTATTATTAACTTCATTCAAAATCATCTTATTGAAGAAATGATTTATCGTTTCTTTAAAATTCTATACACCCGTCAAGAGTATCTGACCCGAGGAGTGGAGAATATCCGTGGTACGTAGTATGTCCAGCTTATCTATACTTTACCTATTTTTTGTTAATATTTGGTGCTAAAAACACATTTTAGATCCTGGATTCACACATATTTTTCATCTTTGTGAAGTTTTATTATCTTTTGTTCTTTAGCATCAAGACAAGATACTCATGCTAAAATATAGCAATCTAATTAAGATTTTCCACACCGTTAAAATTGCCTTTATAGGTTGCCTTCCTTTAAATACGGAAATATGTGTATTATGTAAAGTGTATTTGATAGATAAATACCTAATATTCTTGCAACGTGAATTTTGTCTATGCATTTAATTTGTATTCATAACCATTTTTCATTTATTAAATGTTTACCTCTCTTCCAACATAATTCACCTGTAAACCATTAGAAAATAAAAAAGATTCTACATTTTGAATTTTGGTATGTCACACATGACATCTTAGTATGTCATGTGTGCACACCTATGTATGTACTCAGTTAGCATGTCTTTTGAGTGTAAAATATTACATATTTATTCATTGTCACGATATATTTTAATGATGGTGCATGATTAATACAGAATTTAAAATCATACTGGCTTATAGACATGAATATGACATTTTTGAAACATCACAAATTACTAAAAATAAACATGTATACTTTTCATGGGATAAACTATACAGAATCATTCTACCTCATGTAAATTATTATCTTCAAATGTATAGTTATACAAATTATACTACTGAAATAATATACTTAACAAAAGTTCAAATAGAAAACATAATTTACTTGATATTTAAATATATACACTAACAAATATAAATTAATTAATACATTGATTATTAGTATAATAAAATTTCAGTTTGTACTAAATGGTTGATAACTTCAGAATTTATTTGGAATGGTACACGCCCTGTGAATGATGTTATTGCTTTTGCTCTTTCTCTGATGTACTCTAATTGTGCTTGTCTTTGTTCGGGGTCCCTGACAATTTTGATTGATTCTTCTTTTTTAATTTCACTGTATTGCGAGTATAACATGTTCATTGTAGCAGTCATTACTCCAGGTATAATGTTTAATATTAACTCGTCAAACTTCTTGAATGCATTAAGACGGTCTTCCACTTGATTTACAGCTAATGGAATCAGACCAATTGTCTGCAATACATCTAATGCTAAAGTATATTTTTTATTTTTGTAATGTTCAAAAAACACAAAAATACTTTTTAGCAAGTTAAATGTAAATATGACTTCTTCGGATGCATTAATTTCAACTCCAGCCAACCGTTGGCTTAATGCTTCGGTATAGTCGAATACCTGATTCTTTGTGTTGATAGTTTTTTCCAAAGCAGAGAAATTATCTGGTTGTATGGCCCTACTCAGCATAATGTTGGTCAATTCAAGCACTTTGTCATAGTGACCTACCAATTCATATAATTTAGCTGACATCCCAAGATCACATTTTTGTTCAGCAAGTGCAGCTGTAGTCCTGATAATGTCCATTTTCACAAAATCCGTAACTATAAATGAGTCCAAAATTCCATTTTGCTTCTTTCCATCGGGCTTGAGATAGCCAAATACTTTGTCATATTCTTCGGTTTCTAAGACTAAACTGGCAACATACAAGACAAAAAGTGTTGTACCTTCTGATTCAATGTGTCTCAAGCAATAGTAGTAGTTGATGGCCAATTTGAGGTCTTGGTTTTCAAATTTGGCGCAGTATAATTTCATTATTCGTGCCAAATTGAGTTTATTCGGTTGCTCACTGTCAATAGACAAAATGGGTTCGACAAAATTATCTGGCAAATACAGCAAACCCAGTTCGTTGAGAACAATCGCCACATGTATGGCGTGTGAACGGAGTTTTGGATGGCGGAACATGAAGTGAATTGCAGATTCAAATTGACCGGTGAGGAACAGCAGCTGGAAATAGGCCATCGGCTGCACCTCGCTATACTGGTCCTTGTACTCGTCGTGGATCATGGATTGGAGCATAGGGTATGTGAACCTACTGTTGTCGCCGCTTCTCACCTGGCACAGCTTCAGCCACAGATAGTCGTCGGCAGTCTTGATCACGTCTGGATGTTTAGAGCCCACGTCGAAGGCAGACACCAGTGAGTACACAACTCGCTTGAACGGGTCCTCGGAGTCACACGCCATGGAAGATGCGAACCCGCCCTGGTCACCGAGGTCAGCGTATCCGCGGGTACGGACCGCAGTGAGGGCGGCGAGCAGAGCGGGATCGCGGCCACTCTTGTCCAGAACGCGCACAGCGGAGTCCAGGTCGCCGCACCGGACCAGACAGTAGACGAGCGGCCACAGCGGGACATCGTCATGCGTCAGTCTGTCCACGTTGGAGTACCGGTCGGCGGCCGTGTACACGCCGACGAAACTGCGCGCAAGCGGATACGTGCCGGGCACGCCGCCCAGACGCGCACGTGACAAATGAGAGCGCACGTACGTCTGCATGAACACGGTGTACCGTTGCTCCAGATAGGAGCGCGCGGCCGCGATAATGGCGCGCCGGTTGTTCACCGTGTCGCGACCGTAACGCGCGCCGCGCTCGGGCGTCACGCAGCCGGCCACGCGCTCCACCACGGCCCACATCTCGTCAACGCGGACGTCGTGCGCGATCCGCGCGGCCTCGGCGAACGCGCGAAGCGCATCGGCTTTCGTCCCGCGCTCCTCCAGGTCACGGTTGTACTGGCATAACCGTTCCGCGTACGCCAGCTCCGTCTGGTTCATGTGAGCGTTCGGCCCAAAGTTGGTCGAATCGAACCGGCTGCCGTACAGGGACGTCGACCAACCGGAACTGGACGCCGCGGCGGAAGACTGGTTGGGTGCGTAGCCCGGGAACGAGTTGACAATGTTCAGCTTCTTGTTGCGCCACGCTCTGGCCACCGCGTCCGACTGCCGGCGCTCCGCACACTGTTCGCCGCTCTTCTTCACCGACTCGACCAGCCCGAGTATGGCGTTCTGCACCTCGTTCCGCACGAAGCTCTCCACGTCGGTGTCCGGCCGCGGATCGAGCGTGTCCAGCGTAGCCGCCGAGCTGAGTCGCTCCAGTTGCCTAGGCACTTGAGGCACGTCCACTCCGCGGTCGCACAGGAACACGTTGCCGCGGGCTTCGGCGCCCGGCACGCCCACCTTGGTCCACAAGCACTCGGCCGCGTCCAGAAGCTGCCGGATGTTGCGCGTGACGCGAGGCATGCCACCCGCCGTATCCGTGATCGCGGCCGCCTGCAGCTTTTCCGCCGTCATCACGATCGAACTCCAGTCCGTCGCCGCATTTTCGGTAGCCATGACGAGCTCCGGGGCACTTCTGATGTTGTTGCTTTTGAGCTCACTTTCGACTATCGAATTTGCCGTAATGTGCTATGGTTTTTGTGTCGAAATTCTTAAATTAATTAGCGTTAAAAAGTTCGGACTTACACGAAAGCTGTACGCGCGACTGCGCGAGACCGGTTTTTCAAATATGATAATATTTATTTATTTGTAACTTTATCAGTAAAAACCATGAACTGAAATAATTTATTATCTCCGTTCATGGAGGAAACATAGAATAAAGATTTGATATTGAGAATACTTATGATAAAATTTAATAACTGAGCGGGCGCATTCATATTTCATGTTGTTTGAATCTTTTTAAATTCAAAATTCAAACACTGATTATATGAGAAAAAATTTTATATGATAATTATATTTTCATATGATTTGTAGTTTAAACACGCAATCCCTACTAATAAAGTAATTTTGGAGAATTTGATTTAAAAGTCATACTTGGAATATGTCATCGAACGAACCCAGCCCGCAGCACATATCTGTACTCAGAAAATATTTTGGACACTCTACATTTCGGGCTATGCAATGGGAGATCATTTATTCGGTGCTGGAAGTGAGATGTTTCCGTCCGGTTTTCCTCTAATAGTTATTGTTATGCTGTGTACTTTTTTTCTAGCAAAAAAGAGATGCTTGTGTGGTTATGTCTACTGGTTATGGAAAAAGTCTTTGTTACCAGTATCCAGCTGTCTATAGCAAAGGCTTGACAATCGTCGTTTCTCCATTAATATCGCTAATGAAAGATCAAGTGCTTTCTCTCGAGGTACACATTTTATTTTATTATTATTTTAATATATGGAATCCTAAAATTATTTTTTGCTACTATGTCTACACTCTACTTACGCTTTTACTTTTCTAACTACAGTACAACACCATAGTTCATAATTCCTTGAAGCATATGAGTTTAAATGATGAGAGTTTTGTTGGTTTTGTTTCTTATAATATTATGTTATTTCTTTTTTTTAAAAAAAATCTCAATTTAGTGTCATATTTATAAAACAAAGGTTTAGAATCTAAATCTTCATATTATTTTCATTTTTTTTTTTCTCTAGATGGCTAATATTAAAGCATGTTTGCTGGGTTCAGCACAAACTTCTAAAGCCAATGCTTTACATAGTCTTTTTTCTGGAGAAATAAGAGTGTTATACATCACTCCAGAATGGATAGCTACTGATTCAGCGAAATCAATTTTACAAGATTTGCATACAAAAATCAAGATAGTTGCTGTTGCTATTGATGAAGCACATTGTGTTAGCCAGTGGGGTTTTGATTTCAGATCCTCTTATAGGTCAGTTGGAATATAGGTATACTAGTGATTTTTTAAGATAACTTATCTCTTATTTTAATTCTATGATAATACATAGTTTTGAATTTTTGGGTATTTTTTTGTTATATCCTTGTCACCACTTACCTATAACTGACTTCATAAGCTTCATAGATTATTATAACTTTTTTAACCAACATTTGCATAGATTGAATGCACTATATTAAACTACTTACATATAATTTAGTTTTAAATAAAATATTTAGCAATGCTTATAATAATGATTATGAAGTATAATTATGCTAAGTTATAATTATTTAGTTTGTAATGTATTATGTAAAGTATAGCAAAAATAATAACTTAAAATATTAAATAAATTTTTATCATAATAATATAATAGGTATATAAAATATTATTTTATTTTAGTGGCATAAATTTAAATGAATCTGCTTTGTTTAAACAAATTCTACAATAATTTAGTTACGTACTCACGTAATAAATGAAGTGGTTTAGTAGAGTTATAAATGTTTATTGATCAATTTTAAAGAGTGCTTGTGTATATTATATAGATAAGAAACAGAGATACCTCATGCAACTTTTCTGTCATAAGTCCAGAGTATGGGACTTATGTTACTAAGTATATTGAATTATGCACTTTTAATATATGCTCCAATAAACTTAAAAACATGCACTGTAAGTGCAAAAAAACAAACACTTAAAAATCTATATTGGATATAAAAAAATATGTTATTACTTAGAATTTTAGATTCTGAGCAAAGTGAAGTGTTTTTACAATGATGTTAATTTAATTATTTTTTTTTTTTTTTTTTATTTTTTCTTTTTTCTGTGTACAACTTTTTGTATAAAAATACTTGTCCAAAAGTTTCGATCAATAACTTATTGAAACCGGATTTGTCTCTAGTTGGTACCTTAGAGAGGTCATTTTTTTAATTTCTCAATTCTTCAATTTTTTTTTTTTGGAAAAAACTACCCAAAATTTGACAAAAACGACTCGGAAACCATCATTTTTTGATCCGAATTTTATAAAAATTTAAACATC
>JAIPRM010001858.1:9171-26710 GCA_025469315.1 Stegophylla sp. TES_Ste_2020
GGATAAAAAAATGTTGGTTTCTGAGTCGTTTTTGTCAAATTTTGGGGGGTAGTTTTTTCCAAAAAAAAAAAAAAAATTGAAGAATTGAGAAATTCAAAAAATGACCTCTCTAAAGTACCACCACTAGAGGCAAATCCGATTTCAAAAAGTTGCTGATCGAAACTTTTGAACAAGTATTTTCATTACAATTTTAGTTAATTAAGTCGTAATTCCAAAACCAATAGATAAACCGATTTTGTAATAATACAATATTATTATGTAACTATATTTTTTCACGCGCATAAATTTAATAATCATCTTTTATTTTTATTTTACAGTTATGCGTGTTAAAACTAAATGAATATCTGTATACGGGTATCAATCGAATACAAGATGCCTATGTCCGAAGTGCGTAGATGTGTGACAATCAAATTTACAATTTTGTTAATGTTATCCGCCGTGGCGTTAGCACAATCGCCAGAAACCAATTCGATAATCGGCCCGATCGCGGCGAACGGAGAAAACGCAGCGAATTTCCGTAAGTACACGTGAGATTTGTCGTACAGTAGACACCGTTTATAATGAAATTCGGGGGACCAGACAAAATTGGTCATAATAATCGATAAGACCAGTATAAACAAAATGAGCCGTATCCCTTTTCCTCCAAAAATCAAATTCCATTTTCCTCCACTTCCCTTTTTCTCCAAAAAAAGGTCTATCCCGTTTTCCTCCACTGAAATATTACTTACTGAAATCTAACAAATTTTCAAATCATTGATTTTTGAAAACACTGAGACGTGTATGTAATAAATTTATTTTAATATCATAAATGAATGTGACGAAAAAGAAAGAATAAAGGTAAATAGTTTATAAATAAAAATCAATATGTTATTAATTTATAATTATCAGGTTTTTATTTTTATTCTATTATGACTATATACATTTATAGTAAATACAGTGAATTTAGAAAATTATCAGTAGGTACTTATACAAAAATTTAAAATGAAAAATGAGAAGTTTTGTAAATAATAATATATCGTCAACATACATAGGATATATCTAATTGTAGAATTATATAAATTTTAAAAAGGTATAAAGAAATTAAATGTTTTATAAGTAATAAGTCAGGTATCTAACCTGAATTAAAGAAAGGTACCTATATAAAAAATAAATACTAAATATTTTTATAATTATTTCACATTTTCCCAAAAAATGCAAACCCAAAAACAAAAGAAGCAAATGCAATTCTTATAATATTTATATATAGATCAGTTTGAATTTCAATAGTTACCTAGTAATTTCTCTTTTTTCCAATTATTGTATTATTGCCTTATCGTTAGCTTCCTGGCGTTTGTTTGCCATATTATCTTTGGACTTTTTTGGTGTTTGAATACTCCTGATTTTACCATGCACATGAGGGCTGTCCCATCGTCGTTACGTCCATGAAAGTATATCATACACAGTTATTTAAAATGTTTGTCTAATTACATAATATATCCGTAGAAAAATAATATTTGGAGGAATATGGAAACTGGAGGAGAATGGTATTTTATTTGTGGAGGAAAAAGAACTTTATTATTATTATTATTTTTTTTTTTTGAGGAGAATGGAGGACAGTGGAGGAAAATGGAATATGATTTTTGGAGGAAAATGGTCCCGCCCACAAAATGATAAAAAAAATTAAAAAATATATTATATATTTATATGAACATAATATTACAATTTATAATGTTATAATGTACCTATTAACAAATGTTGATATTAAATATTTATCACATTAAAATACGTACAGTAAATATTATAATCAAATTTACTATCTATTATTTATTTAGTATTTAAAAAAATAAAACTTAAAATTTACATATTAAAATAATCTGTTTGTTTGTTGTAACACACTACGGCCGTATCCAGAAGAGTCCGGGTTCAACCCCCCTTACCCTGAAATTTCTGGAAAACATTTTATGTTAATTTTAAAAATGTAAAAATGCACTACATTTTTACTCATTACTAGATTTAGAGACTTATAGGTCTAAAAAAACTTAAAATATGCTTGCATTTATGCTTTAAAAATGTACCAAATGTGCTAAAAAATTTACGAAATATGCTCTAAAAATATATAAAAATGCTAAAATAATCTCTTATAAAACATAAGTTTTACTGTAAAACTCAAAATATTTAAAAATTTTATTGTATAATATATTTTAATATGTATTATTAATTCTTCTTCTATTATTTATGAAATTTCTTTTTTTTTTAACCTTTATTCTTTTTAAGCTTACATTTAAACAAATAAAAAAATCAAATAACATTCAATCTCTTCGGGTGTTCAGTAAAAAATTTTCCAATACCAAGAAAACTCAAATTAAATAAAAAAAAAAAAAAAAAAAAATATGTGAAATATGCACTTAAAACTCAAATATAACCAAAATATGCATTTATATCGAAAAAAGAGCTAAATATGCAAAATATGTAAATTAAAGAGAACTGCATCAAACTCCTGGTTTTATGAAATGCATTTCTATATTACTTACCTATGTTTTAAATGATTTTTGAAAAACATGCTAACTCCTATAAGTCCCTAGCATAACATAGTAGTTTACATTTATATCATTTTTGTTATATATTCTACCTCCCCCTACCCTGAAAATCTATTCTAGATAAGGCCATGCCTATGGATTGCATTTTTTTTTGCCAATTTTTTCATAAATGATTTTAGCCTTTTATTTTTTAATATCTTAAAAAATTATTTTACAATATTAAATAAACGGACTTTGTGCAGAGTATGATAATGACGTATGACAAAATATGTCATTATAGGAATAGTGTTTTTTAAAACAATCGTCATAACATCCGTATAGTCATTATTAGGGCTAGGGACTTATAGGAGTCGGCATGTTTTTCAAAAATCATTCGAAACATAGCTAAGTAATATAGAAATGCGTTTCATAACATTAGGAGTTTGATTCAGTTCTCTTTAATTTGCATATTTTGCATATTTAACTCTTTTTTCTATATAAGTGCATATTTCGGTTATATTTGAATTTTAAGTGCATATTTCATCTATTTTTCAATGTATCATTTGAGTTTTTCTGTTATAGGAAAAATTTTCCCTGAATAAATGAAGAGATTGAATATTATTTGATATTTTTATTTGTTTAAATGTAAGCTTAAAAAGAATAAAGATTACAAAAAATAAATAAATAAATTTCATAAATAATAGAAGAATTAACAATACAATGTATTGTTAATATGTCATATGAAAAAATATATTATACCTACAATACAATTTTTAATTATTTTGAGTTTTACAGTAAAATTAATGTTTTATAAGAGATTATTTTAACATTTTTGCATATTTTTAGATCATATTTCGTAAATTTTATAGCATAACTTGTACATTTTTAGAGCATAAATGCATGCATATTTTTAGTTTTTTTAGAGCAATAAGTCCCATTATAACAAGACTCATTATAACATAGACGTCACAATAGTCGATACAAATTAGTGGGTACACATTCAATTTAAGGTCATTAAACACAGTTTGTCATTTAAAACTGATGTCATTACGAACGATTACCGCTGTAATAATATAATTCAATGAAAATTTTCATGGCGCGATAAACATGTGTTCGAAACGTCAAAATTGCCATCGCCCATTGCAATATCAATGCAAGTATAAAAAAATTATTATCGTTCGGGTGCAATGCGATTTGATTATAAATTATTATTTACCTATTAGTAAATACAAAATTACCACTGTCGAATGATCATCACACAATAAAGTCTTACGTCTAAACTTGTTTTATTATTATTATTTGCTTAAGATTTTTGGGATTTTTCCAGAAAACGCATCGCGACCGTCTCTCGATTTTTCAGTTTGTAACAAAATATTATATAAGCTTGAACGTCGTCGTGATCGATGACTTTCACTGCACCTTCTGAACCATTACTACAATACGTCGTGTTGCCAATCGTTTTAAAAACGAATGCAATTTTGCCACATAATAATAATATATGAAACGCACTTTTAGATTCTGAACGAAGTGAAGAAGCTAGTGTTTTTACAATGATGTTTATTTTTTTTTTATTTTTTTTTTTCTGTGTACAACTTTTCGTATAAAAATACTTGTCCAAAAGTTTCGATCAGTAATTTTTTGAAACCGGATATGCCTCTAGATTGTATTTTAAAGAGGTCATTTTATGAATTTCTCAATTCTTCAATTTTTTTTTTCTTTTGGAAAAAACTACTCAAAATTTGACAAAAATGACTCGGAAACGATCATTTTTTGATCCGAACTATATGAAAATTTAAACATAGATTGAAAATCATATAAGAAAGATTTTGGCGCAAGAAAATTTTGGAAATGTGAAAAAAAATGTTGGACATTTTTTTCTCATTTATTTTTTATATTATTAACTTCCCTCGTTCAGAATCATTTTATTGAAAAAATGATTTATCGTTTCTTTAAAATTAAATACACCCGTCAAGAGAATCCCAACCGACGTGCGAAGAAAACCCATCATGCGAAGTATATCCGGCTTTTTTTGTTCAACTTTTCGCTAATTTTTCTTTACACTTAGAAAAATTTTGAAGATAAGAGAAAAATTACTTTTTTAGAGTAAAAACTAGAAAAAATATCTGTTCTATTTAGTGATTAACATTTAGACCATAATATGTAATTTAGTATATCCAAAAAAGTGATAATACACATAACAAAAGAGACTACTTCATTTGAAAATCAATTGTACATTTTTTGTTTCACTCAGAATATAAACGGCTTTGGGGGAGGATCTATCCCCCTCCCTTAATAACCCTGCATACTCACACGTACGCTTTTATTCTAAGATTCCCACTAGTTGCGGCTGCGTTTCTTTGGTCAAGGGGGACGGGGGAAATATTGTTCGGTATATGCACAGGTACCCATCATAGGTATTTATAAAATATTTCACGTGCCATTTTAAAATTATAATAAAATGCGAAAAGCTGGACGGAAAATCAAAAGCATTTTTCACTTTTTGGATAGGATAATAATGTCAGTGGCACCTTAAATTAATTTGAATTTGAATTATATTCATAACGATATCAAAAAACAACTCTGAATGAAGCTCGGATAATAATTTTACCATAATGCTTATGAAATAAAAATAAAATTAATCTTTAGTAATATCATGTATCTCTTATGTTGAAGAAAAAATCTAAGAAAGGCTAACTACTTCTGTCTATGTTTCATAAAGGCTACAACAATTGTTTTGTATGTGCATTTTGAATTTGACATTTACAATATCTCTACGCTTAGCTCCAAAAGATCAAATTTCGTTATGAATGTTATTGTTAAGACTTTTGGTTCTAGTCAAAACACCAAATTTTGAATACAAACAAAATTTAATACGTACCTATGTGTATAAAATTGGTACATTAATTGATTAATAAATATTTAAATGATACATAATGTATGTAGTTTAACTATACAATATTAATTTTTCATAATATTATAATATTATCTATCGTATTTATTCAAAATTTTAATTTGTCATACTTTAAAAACGGTTGATAATAATAACAAATAACAATGATGCATATGGTAAAAACGTCTAGGGCAGTGGTTCTCAAACTGTGGTACGCGAAAGACTACATGGTGATACGCGGAAGGCCCCATGGTAGAAGAACGGAAAATTAAAAATTAATATTAGATTCTTAGCGTTTCACAATGTCATGTGTGTTTGTTTTTTTTTTTTAGTACTCAAATAATAAAGGCTAGATTTCGCGGAAAATACGTCAATAAATAAGATATCGCATATAATCGTTGATATTTACCGCGTATGAAAGTAGATAAATTCTGATTATTGTATACATATATATATAAATGTATTATATTTTTAATAATTAATTAAATAAAAATATATTTTTAATTTATAATTTATTTCATATATATATATATATAATATATATTTACTTAAAGCCCAACTGTAAAATGTTAAAAACAACGTTTGAAGAATATTTTCAAGAAGATTATTCTGTATTTTTTTGGATAAGAAACCCATTCATTTTGGATTTGAATAATTTAGGAACACTAACAAACAATGAAATAGTCTTTGATAGAATTGTCAAGAGATGAATGTTTGAAAATGGAATTTACTAAATTGGATGAGTTTTGAATAAAGATTAAAAATGAATATCCGTTGCTGTCTAAAAAAGCATTGTTATTTTTATTACCATTCACAACCACTTATCTTTGCGAAACTATATTCTACTCAATGATCGAAGTTAAAAAAAACAAGTTTCGAAACAAACTGAATCTCGAACCAAAGTAACACTAAACCAGATATTTTATCGCTAATATCAAATCTACAAATCCATGGTTCTTATTGAAAATTTGTTATTTAATTCAAATCTTAATTTTAGATTCTGAATGAAGTGAAGAAGCTAGTGTTTTTACAATGATGTTTATTTATTTATTTTTTTCTGTTTACAACTTTTCGTATAGAAATACTTGTCCAAAAGTTTCGATCAATAATTTTTTGAAATCGAATTTGCCTCTAGATTGTACTTTAGAGAGGTCATTTTTTGAATTTCTCAATTCTTCAATTTTTTTTTTGGAAAAAACTACCCAAAATTTGACAAAACCGACTCGGAAACCATAATTTTTTGATCCGAACTTTATAAAAATTTAAACATAGATAGAAAATAATATAAGAAAGATTTTGGCGCAAGAAAATTTTGGAAATGTGAAAAAAAGATTTAGGACATTTATTTTTCATATTATTAACTTTCTTCGTTCAGAATCGTTTTATTAAAGAAATGATTTGTCACAAAAAAATTGTGAAATATTCTTTATTCTGTGCCTGAAATACACGACTTCGCAGCGCACACGTCATGAGTAATAATGAACGCTCGAGCGAATCACACAAAACGTGATGAGTTATTATTCGCTATAATCATTTATCGTCGTGCAGTGCAATCATTGAGTTAAAAATAAAATTTTTATTCAATTTGCTCTCTGTACGCGCGCGTTTCGGTTACAAAATAAATTTCATTAATATATCGGTTTGCGCAGATAATCACCGGTTCAAGGTTTCATTTTACGGACAACAGAATCATTATTGAAGTATACGTGCGCCATTAATTTACCGCATAAATGTGGTACGCTATTGTTTGTATCTTCTTTGAGCGTTTTTAAATCCATAAATTTGCAACCTCCGTGGAGTATACGTACTGCACGTTTTTCGCATTGTTGGACGGTAATGTAACGAAAAGTAACGGGCGTTATATTTCGTTACAACTGTTCTGAAATGCAACGAAAATTTAATTGAATTTACTTTTTGCAAATAATTTCCTTATTATAACGCAATACAAACATCGAAATTTTCGCACATTTATTATTTATATTTACATAAATACAGGATGATTCACTCACCCCCACCCAATTTTGGCCGTAAAAATGGAAAAATTGGAATTTTTTTTTTTTCGAAATATTCAACTTACTTTAAAATTCCTAACCTAACCGCAAAATATAATATTGTCTCAATTGAATATTATGTCCCGTCCATATTTATAATATTATCTATGGTAAGGTTGCCAGACGTCCCGTATAATACGGGAACGTCCCGTATTTTAACTAGAGGTTCCGTTGTCCCGACAAATCTCTTCGGGACACCAAAATGTCCCGTTTTTCAAAAAATTACCAATACATCCTTATAACTCTTAGGATATCAATGAATATTATAAAAGATATCCATTCTTCTGAGTTCTAATAAATATGATACACCTGCATGATCAGGAAATTCAACAATCAATTAATTTTATAAAGTTAAAATGTATATACTCGTATTTTTATAAAATTAATGTGAAATTTGTTTAATAAATTTTATTCCTATTGGCTAATGGCTATTGCCTAAATAATACATTCATTTTTTTTTGTTTTTGATTTTTTTTTTTTTAATTATTTTATTAAATTCAAAAATGTTATGTTTATACTTTATTTAATGTACGTTCTTATTAACATATTCTGTTGAAATATTATTCAAAAATTATAAAACTTAAATATAGAAATTAACTAAAAACATTTTCATTTAAAAAAGAATCAACTGTTAGAGGGGGGGGGATAAAATTAATTTTTTGTTTGTCCCGTATTTTTAATTTTGAAATCTGGCAACCCTAATCTATGGATTTTTATGACTGTCCGCGACTAGGAAACTCCGGAGTGTAAATATTAACGAGTGAATTTAACTTCATTGTTTTTTTTTTAACAATTAAACTAACACCGGTTTTTTGTCTTTAAAAATAATATAATAGCGTAAAGTAGTAGTAAATCAATCGGTCGTTCTCAAATACAGTTTATATACTTATTATCTACTTTATAATAATTATTATTGTTTTACTTCCATATGTTTTACATATGTTTTACTTCCACATCGTGCCTCGCACGATGTGTACAACAATATAATAATAAATTATTACAATACGAATCAATAGCACGACTTGTATAATATCATTAATGCATTCGATTCGGACAAGTGTCAATCACGCGGTGTATCAGCGCCCGTTTGTATTTCATAAAAAAAAAAAAACCCATTAACAGTGAACAGTCGCCGCGTTTTGTATCGTTTTTTTTTTTTTCTCATTTTATTCGGGTAACCAACAATATATATATATATATATATAGATACATTTCATCGGGGACGTCCACTTAATGGTCTAAAACCGATATTTATGGTTTTGTATTGTGTATATTATTATATGATATATTACATTACAATAACACACTCGAAGGTTGGTATTGCTTTTTCTTTCTTTCTTTCTTTTTTTTTTTCACCGATTTTACAACATCATCAATCGACTTTTGCCCGCCGTTTCCCGAACACGTTCCCACGGCGCACAAGGCGGGGGCAGAGGACGTGATATTAGGTGTCAGCACTTCATTTATTTTCTAAACGAGAATAAAAACAGTCGTAATAAAACCGACGGCGGCGGCGTAAACGGTGTAATAATAATAATAATAATAATATTATATCACATACGACCTTAGTAATGCACAATACAATAATGTATATAATGCACTACGCGGCAGGTAGGTACTACATGTGACGACTCGTCATGACGATGCCTCAATATTATTTGTACTTAACTTACTCGGGAAAAAAATAAACGATAAATGTTCGTTTTGAAAATATCGCGCCAGGGACCAGTGGCGCAATTAAAGGGGGGGTGTTTTGGGTGTCTGGACACCCCCCCCCTCAAACCATATTTATTGAAACTTTATCAATGAGCATTGAAAAAAAATTCTTTTTACTATACAATAATTATAACCTCTATTAATTCAAAAATAAACTTGAAACATATTTTAAAAATTCATATTGTTTAATTATGTTAGGCTAAATTTTATTTATAATAATGTTTCAAAAATGTTAACTCGTAGAAAAGGCAGTTAGATTTTGCTACATGAAATTTCTAATTCATGAATTCTAGTAAAATGTCCATTAACATTGATTATAATTTTTTATTTAAATAATTATAGCAGTAATTTACAAGTGGACAACCCCTTTGAAAAAATCCTAGTTATGCTACTGCCAGAAACGAGTACGACGACGATTCGATTATAACTAGGATTCGGATTTGAAGGCAAATGCCTTTTTTTTTTTATGGAAAATAGTACAAAAATAATGCTTATATAGCAGTGGTTCCCAAAGTGTGCACCGCGACGCCCTAAAGGATCTGGATGTTATATATGTTATATATTTTTTTATGTATTGTGTATTATGGATTCAGTATAATCGTTCATTTTTCTTGCGACTTTTTCAGTTTGATACCAAATTTTTTTTTTTCCTAACTCGGTATATACCAACGGTTCTCGACAATAGGATCGCGAATAATGTTTTGAATGGGTCACTGAGACTTTACAACATTGGTATTGTAATATTTTAATTTTGGACTATCAATATGAAATAATTTGAAAAATAATTAATGAAAATTAATTTTTTATAAATTATTTGATAAACAAGCTTTTATAATTTATCGTTATTCGGTCCATAAGCGCACCTAGGACAAAGAATATTTGAGGGGGTTAAAATGAATATTTATTGATTCAGCTCCCGCAAAGTAAGTACATTAACCTTGAGAAATTTTCAAAAAATCTAAGGGACTTAGACCCCCTAAGCTCCCACCTAGTTGCGCCTATGATTCGGAAGTTAGTTTTAAATAAATAAATACACGAAGAGTAATAGTTTCTTTTTGAAAATTACGATAATTGAAAAAATTAAGTGGGTTTGGGAGGGAAGACTGTTGGCTCACAGTTGAAATCGTTTTCAAAAAGGTCGCGAGAAAAGTTAGATCTAAATATTTTGGGTCGCCTGCTACACACAACGGTCTATCAGAACCGCTTATGTATACCTATTATAATAGAATAGCGCGCCCCGAATTCAATTCGTGATGCGCGTAACATCTCTCATTCGAAAGTATCGATGGTGACGATACGGAGCGGAGAGGAGAAAAAAATGCGATATTTCAGGTTTTTCCCGGCCGCCACTTCCGCCCAAGATGAGGAGTCCGAGCATATAATATAATAATATACAGCGCGTATATAATATTATAATAACACAAGATAATATGATTCACAGTGTATCGCACATCCGTCGTCGTTGACGCAATATTACAATATACTCAATTATACGCATACCATATACGTGTGGTGGTCGTCGTGTACTAGCCGAATATTATTATTATTATTATTATTGTTATTATATACACCAGTGGTTCTCAAATGGTGATACACGGACCCCGAGGGGTAACTTCGATGTTAAGGGGTCCGCGGTTTTGTTTGTCAGGATGAAACTAGCAATTTTTATTGTATTTTTTTATTTGTTTTTTTTTTTTTTTTTGAGAAAATGTATACCTATTCATATTATTACAAACAGGTGTGTTTATTGAAATAAATCATAAAAAGAATATATTTCTAAATTTTCATATTTAAATTAAGTTGAAACATTTTGTACATGACGTATAGAAAACAGGGAATTTTCCACCAACATATTCGTAAAAGGGGGGGGGGTCCTTGGTCCAATTTAAATTTTAGCTGGGGGTCCTTTGAGTTATGCTAATTGGGAACCACTGATATATACACTACGTATACGAGAATTTAGACACTGAGCATCACAGTGAACGCGCCGCATGAGATCATTGTCGAGTTAATGGCCTCCGGGAGGTATACCACCTATACACACACACACACATGTATATGATATGTTGTACACGCGGCCGTCGCGTACGGTATGAATGAAATATGAAAAAAAAAATTTATACGAATGAAAAAATAATAATTCCGTCAATATTTGAGTTACTGCGCGCGGGACGATTCGCAGCCACACACACCGGAAACCGGATGACGAGCTAAAACCGGATTTTTCAGTTTCGCATATTAATGAGCGTATTTAATTTTAATTTTACAATTATTATTATTATTATTATTATTATTATATTTAATTTCTCCTCTCCCGCTCTCCCCGTCCCGTCACCCTGCGCGCCGTCCCACCACATTATTATTATTATTATTATCATACCGTACACACATGGCAGTCATCTATAGTATATAAATGCGCGTTTGGTTACTTTAAAAATACTACACAATGTATACATACATACATACATACCGGTGTTGGTCGCACCCACGCATTACCCATGTATCGAGACGTATCATTATCCGCGCGCGCGAGCGGTAAGAACATAATAATAAACGCCTATTTCCTATATGTATACGCGCGCACACACACACACACACACACACACACGTGATAATATTATGAGCCATACATGTATGCGTGTGTGCGTGTGTGTGTGTATACATGCGTGTGTGTATTCAATATTACACTGCAAAGGTATATATATATGTATATATTGTTATTACATTATACACATTACACATATTACAATGTTGTGTGTGTGTGCGAGTATTGTTGTGGTCACATGGCTTAATGAATAATGTAAAAATTAATAAGGGGTTTTCGTGTAACGGCGCGTCACGCCTATGCTAAACGTAGTCGTCGTCGTCGTCGCAAGTGCGCGGTAAATATTCCCATTATAATATTATTATTATTATTATTATTATTATTATTACTATGCACTGCGTTATGGTTTATATATATATATATATATATATATAACCTTATGGTATATATTTTATAATACGGTATTGTACTATATAATATACACACACGCGTATACGGCGGATACGCGATATAGTGTGCGCCGCCACCGCGTTTTATTATTATTATGATTTTTTTTTTTTTTAATACGACAAAACTATCATGATATAGCCGTGTCGACGACGATGCGCAGTGACTAATTATTATTATCGCGTGGGATGTCATCCGCGTACAATAGGCGATCTTCGCGGCGGCGCGGCGGCGGCGGCAGCGGCGATGGCGCAGTCGGTCGCCCTCATAAAACACAATAAAAGTCATAAATTATTAATACATAAGAAAAAAAAAATGCATACACGTGAATTTCGATACGGGGCGTATATTGTAATTTATTTCGTTTTTTTTCCTCACACACACACACACACTATTCGCCCGTCTCTATATTATTATTATTATTATTATTATTGCTATTACTAGGAAACGGATTTCTTAATATGCAAATGCATATTATCAGAGCTGACTTGGTGGAGGACGAGAGGGGACGGAGTACCCCTTTTATTTTTCAAACATTTTTAGCGTACCCTTACTAATTTTTAAAAAATCACCAACAAATATATGAAAAATTAAAATTTTGGAGAACGCTAATTTTTTTTACATTTATGCATCCCTCTTCCAAATTTTTTCCAATTCAAGCATATTATATGTATTAGAATAAGGTTTTTGAAATCTGAAGACAATTGTCCTCGTTTAAGATCATTCTTATTAAAATAATACTCACTGTATTTTGCATATTTCAACGTTTTATTTTTTTTTACTCATTTTGCATATTTTAATGCATAATTATTGTACTTTTATAGTGCATATTTTCATTTATAACACATATTTTTGGTCAATCTTATATTTATTTGTTCACAATCACATATCCATCAAATTACGACTGGTCGCTATCATCAAAGATAAGATAGCACAACCATATTATGAATTATACCATAAAATATATCGATGGCTTAAAGGCCAAATGTGATATGTCACAAATACCAAAATGTTCAGGAGAGCCATTTAAAGTTTTATTATTTTTCAAATACCTATAGTTTTTTTTTAATGTAAATTTTAACTTATGTGTAAACTTTCTATGGTTTTTGATTTACTGCATAACATTAATTTGCTAGTTTAACTCTACTAAAACTCTATATTTTTTTTTTAAATAATTTTTTTTGTAGAACTAGAATGGACTTATTACGAATAGCAATTGTTATTTTATCTTACTAAGGACATTTTGGAAAGGACAGTTTGGCCAAATAGTGTATGTCCGGACATGTTACATTTGTCCACTTAAAATAAGTACCAATTTTAATATAATCTACTTAAAATGATTATATGTCCTTTTATTTTGGACATATAATTTTTGTGCATTCAAAAATATGATCAGCTCGTAAAATGCCAAATATTGTTATGTAAAAATAACGCACTTCTAATAATTGTGGATATTTGATATTTGGCAGAATCGTAAAGAGCATAAAGTTTTCTTGATTGGACATATAAAATCAATTTTGGAAAAAATGGACATATTATATTTGGCTTTTAAGCTATCGATATATAATATTATATACCGACACAATTTTATACGTAAAAATAATAAACACGAACGCACGATACACTGACGGTTTCCTAGTTTTTCAATCTAGAGATTTTTGATATAATTTTAATTCGTAACTTGCACATTTAAACGTAAACGTGTATATTTTAAAATAAATACATATTTTGTGGCATATTACAACATTTTTAAAAGCATATTTTTCGGATTTTTAATGCATATATTTATGTATATATTTTTAGCCAGATCAAACTCACGGGATTTTAATAAACCCGTGGAGCGAAGTATGTCCAACTTTCTTGTCTATACTTTACTTTACTTTAGGTACTTAAATTTACTTTACTTTGCTTTTTTTATCTAATAAATAAAGAAAGGAAAACAAAATACTGAGAGAAAAGTGTTAGAAAAAATGTCTAAATTTCTTTTTTACATTTTCAAAATTTTCTTGTGACAAAATATTTCTCATATTATTGTCTATCTATGTTTAAACATTCTTAAAGTTTTAATCAACAAATGATGGTTTCCAAGTCTTTTTTGTTAAATGTTGGTTAGTTCCCCCTCCCCCGAAAAAAAAAAATAAAAATAAAAATAAGGAACTGAGAAATTTAAAAAATGACATCTTCACAGTATACAGTTTAGAAGCGAATTCGGTTTCGAAAAGTTGCCACTCAAGACTTTTGGACAAGTATTTCAAATATTTCCATTCAAGTATTTCCAAAAAATAGTGTTTACAGAAAAAAAAACATTGTATAAACACTAGCTTCTTCACTTAGATCAGAATGTATGAAACGATGCGAAAACTGATTAATTATTATTAACAATAATTGATAAAAATGTGGAGCACAACCAATTTTTTTTTTTTTTATTAATTTTCCGTCAACTGAACCGAGGAGAACAGTATTCTAGTTTAGAAATCGGCGCACCACAAAGCGTGTGCCTAAAATGTAAAAGTAACCAGTGGGTGACTTTGTCTCCTTCACCCACGACGACCCACCGAACACATTAATAAATCATTATCGTCATACGTCAACAATATCTAACGGCTAATCAGGAGTTAATAATAATTTATCTTTTATTGAACTCGTAATAATAATAATTAACGTCGTCGGCATAGACTTGCATATTATTATTATTATACTTAACTGTAAAACGCTTTAATACTATATAGAACAATAATTGCGGTCTGTAAATTATATTATATATAATATTAGGTATGTTATCTATCAATGACTGAAACAAATTAAGTTTCAATCATTACCGTTATTGGAGAACGACAATATTGTAGTAATAACCAAGACGGCTCGTGTGAGTTCATGCGTTTTTTTTTTTTACAACACAGGAAAATATGCAGATTGAAATACAAACCCGTTTCATAACAATGGTAATAAAAATATGAAATTTAATAGTGCATATTTTTGCGAATTTCGGGTGTAATGCCATACTTGACATAAATATGATTTTTTTTTTTTTGAGTTTTAATGCATATTATTTCCAACATATTCAAGAAAATCATTTTTCAGAGCAAGTAAAAAAAATATTAGACAAAAACATTGCATTTTGGAAAAAAAAACTCGAATAAAATTATTCATAGAACACAGTTTTTTTTACAAAATATTTTTTTTTCAAATTCAAAATCAAGTCAATAATAAAATGTATAAGATAAAACTTTTTTTTCAACATATTTTTTTCACACTGTGCATGTATGAACTGGTATTTTTAGATTCTTATTGCTTATAAATACTGAACTTGCATGTTTTAATGCATATTTTGTCAATTTTTAGTGCATTATTTCATGCTTATTTAATGCGTTTTTAAGTGCATAAACTTACGTGTCCTGGACTATAGTAACTATTGTTATCACACGATATTCCTTAGGACAACTCGCTCGTTCTTGTTTACTCAGTAATAATATTATGTATAAACGACGATTTACCTACGCGTCCTGAAGCTTATAAATTAATTAGTTATGTGCGTGGAAAAATAATGACAAAGAGAAAACAACTCGATTTTGGTACGTTGAAAATAACAAGTAAACCTATGGATAATAATTTTAGTGGAAAAAAAAGTAAGTACTCGTTTCGTTTATGGCGTGGAAAAAAAAAAAATGAAATATTTTTACAAACAATTTGTCGCCCTAGTACGTGTATAATAATATAGGCATTACCTATAAGTGGGGAGAGAAGGTGTTAATAATTGTTTAAACATTGAACGGACGCTCAGATCGGTGGACCCGACGGAAACCCGGTCCGACGGATATTCTCACGACTGTATGAATATTAATGAAGAGATAATTGTCGTCATCGGTGTACATAAAAATATAAACTTTCTCATGTATGCGCTTGGATTGCATTTTATTTGTGTGTGTACACCGACTTGTGTTAAAACCGAGACATTGTTATCAGTGCGTCGTTACAATGACCTGCCCGAACTCTAATAAGTTTTTATTTTTTTCTCGGTTTTTTTTTTCAAAGTACTATACCTAAGTACACAAGCGCTACCTATGTTATAGTGTTGAAAACCCCCCGTCACCCACCATTGACGTCATCACGCGGAATAATTATAGTATTTTTTAAGAACAATGAACATCATCGATTTCGGAATATATTTTACAAAAAAACACAATACTACCCCAACCTGCTGATTTTAATTTTTATGCAAGACATTTTTACGAATTTATTTTTGACTGTTTTGGTGCGACTAACTGAAACTCCGTTCTCAAAATCTTCATGCTAAGGAAATGATTTATTGCTTTTTATTTAATTCAACACATCTGCCCAAGAACTGAAGAATACCCATGGTGTGAAGTGCGTACATTTTTTTTTTTTTTTTTTTTTTAATAGCAACCCTAATCTTTTTTTCTACGTGTTAAGTAAGACAAATAATTCGTTTTTTTAAATTTATAAAAAAAAAAATTCTAATTACAAAGTTCACCAAGTTGAAGAGGAAGTCGAAATTCGAATTTATGCATAATTTGTTTTTAACGAAATTTGAAACTATATCCTCTAAAAATCCGGACATACTTCGGATATATTCTTCGGTCCTCGTGTGGGACTTGGGTGGGTGTGTAAGATTTTAAAGAAACGATAAATATCTCTTCAATAAATCGATTCCGAGTGGAGCTTCAGTTTATTCCAGATAATTTTATCTAAAAAATTACAAACTTAATAATCATAAAAAAAAAAAAAAAAAAATGTTATTGTACCAGTGTTATTAATTTACACAACCTGTAAAATCACTAAATTTATCTTTAGTTACACTTAGAACAACCTCAAATTTGAATAAAGCAGCTATAGGTACCTAACCTATATCCTAACCTTATAAGAAGTTTTTTTGAGAGGCTTAGCACCCCCGAGCCTTTTTAATTGTGCCCAAGAGCGAACTGGTAACGGTAACAAAAACCGATACCACTAAAAGGAACCAGACGTACTAATCTGAAATGGATACCCATTTTTTTTTTTTTTTTAACGAATAACTGGAATCCAATAGAAATAAATTCAAAAGGTTCCAGTCTGTGGTTAAATATGTTATTTATCACACCTGTACTCTACGGCATTGAAAACAAATATCAGTAAAAAAAGTATTTTCAAGTGTAATAGTACCTACGAGTGTAATTGCATCTGTTAGTGATAATAATAATATGTGGAAAGAAATAAATATTTCGAGCGAAGAGATAAATTTTAGATTCTGAAGAAAGTGAAGAAGCTAGTGTTTTTACAATGATGTTTATTTTTTTTTTTTTTTATTTTTTCTTTTTTTTTTTCTTTTAGATTCTGAACGAAGTGAAGAAGCTTATGATTTTACAATGATGTTTATTTTTTCTTTTTTTTTCTTTTT
>JAIPRM010001859.1:0-34316 GCA_025469315.1 Stegophylla sp. TES_Ste_2020
TTGAAAATGTGAAAAAAAATGTTGGACATTTTTTGAAAATTTTTTTTTTTTTATTATTAACTTCCTTCGTTCAGAATCGTTTTACTGAAGAAATGATTTATCATTTCTTTAAAATTTAATACGCCCATCAAGAGAATACCACCCGTCGTGTGAAGTACACCCATCGTGCGAAGTATTTCCGGCTTTTTTTTTCCTGTTGATCTAAAACCAAGCTATGTGGGCTATTCGATTTATTCTAAATAAATTGAAATGAACATAATTTTATTTTGGTTTATTTCTTTTTTTTCCTTTTCTGATTTCGTTTACTCATCTCTAACCTTGAAAAACCTAGACCATTTTGTATTCCATTACCAAAACCAAAAAAACCTTTACCTTCACAGCAATTTTCGAAAATCAAAACATTTTAGTTCTGGTAACCATTCTAAAACCCAAAATCAAAAAAAAAAAGTAAATACACGGCTTGAGCATTCTGCCAAGTCACTTTTATGAACTTTTAGATATTATTCAAAATTTTCGTCAGTTTAATCAAGTATCTTAGTTAAAACATAATATTATTATATAAATACTTGATTTAAACGTAAATGATGAGAACGAGATTTTTAAAAACCGATTTAGTAACCAAAAACATTGAAAAAATTTTTTTGTGTAAAAACTGGTAATTTTTAAAAGCGGTCTTTTAAACTAAATGCCAAAACCGTTGAATTATTCACCAGATCCAAGTTCTAAAGACCAAATATTTAATTTAATTAATAAAATAAAAAAATCCACGTGTTCATAGATTACTTTCACTGATCATATCTTAGATTTTAAGTCGAGAAAAGAAAATAGTGTTTTTCTAATGAAGTTTATTATTTTCTTTTGTATAGATACACGTTTTTGTACAAAGATAACTTGTCCATAAGTTTCGAACAACAATTTTTTAAATCAGAATCTGCCATAATTAAGTATTTTATTAAGATGATTTTTCGAAATTTTCAATAGTGTTTGCAAAATGTTACATTTATAAAGTTTATTATTTTTGAGCGAAATTGTCTTATATAAACTGAAACACACCACTCAGCATTGTTTTATTGAAGTTATGATTTGTCGTTTTTTTTAAAAATAGAATAAACCCACCGAATTCCACCCTTAGTACGGAGAATACCAAATGTGTGAAGTATATTCAGTTTTTAAGAACCACTGTTCAATTAAATGAAACATGAAATAAATACACGTAAGTGCATAAAAAAAAGAAAAAAAGAAAACCTATTTTCAAAACAGAATTTTGTTTTTGAAACTTGGTTACGGACGTTAACGAAGAACATTAGCAAATGTGCGTGAACGAGACGGACAAAAAAAAAAAATAGCAAAACCAGACCCATTTCGTTTTGGTTTATTTTCGTTTCTTCACTCTGTACGCAGAACCGGTACGTGTTCTTCGAATCTCGTTAAAACGCCGTCGAGGCACGAAAATAAAAGCGTGCAAACTTGTTTTCCGGGAAATCGCGTCGTTTGAAATTAAATCTAGGGCCTTTTTCGTGCTCGTGTGTTTGTTAGTATAATATGGTAATTGGGGAAAACGCAGAGACTCACTGTCGCCGTACATGTTGTACGAGTTCTGTCGTGGAAAAATGAAAACCGAAACTCTTCAATGGCGTAATTACTAGTAACGGGCGTAGAATGAAGCGTACGGATCCCCTCCAGAGCCTTTTTTTGGGATCTGAGTGAAGCAAAGCATATAATATGGGTTTTTGATTTCGGTCTTCGTGTATGTGACTCACTTTTAGTGTAATGAAAACTCGTACGGCAGAAATGTTTTCTACTTGGTACTTCAAAGAGGCTGATTTTTGTAAGTTCTCATTAGCTTTATTTTATGCGGGGAAAAACTACCCGAAAATTGGTTAAAAACGGTAAATTATGCCGAAAATTGTATTTCCGTAGTTCGGTGAAACTTCAAAATCCTCCATCCCACAGAAAAAAAAGATGTTAAGTAACTCGAAATTTACACCAACTTGGTATTAATTTTTGCGTTACCTATACACGTATCATGCATCTTCGATTTCTTGAAATATTAACAAAATAATCTCTGATAAACGAATGCTTTTTATTTCGTAAAGAACTAACCACAATCGTGTTAATATCTGAACGCGTTAGATGAACAAACATCAAGTGTAACCCTGTGCACAAAACCACGCGACTGACGGATTCAATGAAATCACATTTAGTTTCATAGTTAAGATAGCATTTAGATTAGCATTTCTTCTGCTAATCTAATCTTAACTCTGTTGTTCTTTCTCTCACATGTCAATTATTAATGTCTTCTTCAAGAAATTTCTCTGCTAAATAAGTATCCGTTACCAACTTAAATATTTCACAGTAATAGATAAATCTAGGTAATAATGTACATAGTTTTCAAGTACAAAAATGACCATTAGATATAGCTAAAAGGAAGTCTCCTGGGTCATTCGACCGACAGCCAAAATATCGACAAGGACAATCAATCAATAGAACAGCCAAAATATAAATATAAATTTTATTAAGTGGTAATTTAATTATATTTAAGCGAATTATTATTAAAGTTATATATATATATATATATATTTTGATTTATTATCACGAAAAAACAAAATCTATGTGATATCCTTCGAGGTAATATTTTATTAATATTTATATTTATAGTATTATGTCCGAAAATATTAAAAATTGTATTTAAAATGTTAGCATGTAATGCATAATACGTATTTATTTACAATTTTTTTTTTTGTAATTTTTAGCTTTAAACATTGACTGGATCACGTAGATTCCTATTGTAATTCACTGTTTATATAATTTTATAAACCTGAAGACTGAAGAATTTATATTTAAATACATATATTTAATTACTATTTTACACCCTATACTATTATTTAAATCATGTATTTTGACTGCGAGTCGATTGTCCGTATCTTGGCAAAAATAATATATAATTTAGTGGAAAACAATTATTATTTATGCTATGAATGTGAATATTAAAACCGACGTCATTATTGATGACTAACGATCAATGGCCAATATTTTTACAGATTATTCTGTATAGGTAGACAGGGGGAGGGGAGAGGGGTAAATACGAAAGCAACGATTTGTTTTCGCTTTTCAGAATTTAATATAACCGCGGGACCGTCAGATACTCGTCGGGCGCTTACGATTGAACAGCAATATAATAGCAATAACGTTAACAGTATTGTATAATGACGGAGATGCTCGCACAACAATGGGAAACATTACAGTTATTATAAATAAGCTTTTCTATTGAATTCGTTTGATGAAATAGCTTGAATAATTTGTCTGTTATGAAACTTTTTCAATTTTATTGTTACAGCGCGGTTAAAAATAATATTATTTTTATTTTTTTCAAACGTGAACTATTTGCGATAAAACAACTTTTTTCTCCTTTTTTTTTTTTTCATAAATATCCAAAACAATACTCGAGTTTGTTTTTTAATTTCAGTCTTTTTTTTTTCATTTATAAAAATTTAGTAACTCAAACTACGTTTAATAAATATTCTGGAAAATCAGTTTTTAATAAAGGCTATACGCGTTTAATTTTTTCTACCGTGATGTAAAAAGCGAGTTCCAACCCCTACGATATTTTAAGGGGAAAATAATATCTATATGTTTTTATATATAACCTCACAACGTAGTGGTTACTTGACTGGCGAGTAAAATGTATTTATTTATTAAAAATGTTATTGACATTTTCAATTTGTTGTGAAAACGATTTTTCATCTCAAATGCCATTAAATTTATCAAGAAAACGTACCACGACATTTTTATTGTTTTATTTGCGTTTTTTCCACGAACATTAAAATAACATAATTATTACGTCTTAATAATCATACCAGTGCGGCGGTGTATATACATCAATAAGTCCGTTTTATAAATATGTACATTATGACCGTATTGCGGTTTCCAGAACAAGCAAATTAACGTTTTTTTTTTTTTTTTCATTTCGTTGTCATGAGTTGACGAACAACTGAACGTAGAGGGGAGTAGAAGTACGTAAAATAACACGAAACACGAAAGAAAAAAGAAAGTGTATATATATATATTATTTACAATTAACCAGAAGATATTATTTTATGGTTTTTTTTTTTTTTTTCCCCCGTACACAGATAGTCTGTGCTCACAACAGACAACAAATTGCGCGCAATTTTTACACGGCATTCAAAAGTTTTAAGTCGTACACTGTATAGCTTGTTCATAAACGAAGGCAATTTCGCGGAGTTTGGCAAACCAACTCGAGAGAAAATATTTGTTGTCATAAAAAACAAAACAAAAAAAAACACTCGCTAATGAGTAACTCTTTTGTTTTCGGGTCCTCGTGGCGTGGCTTTTAACCGCACGCGTCAACGAGAGACACGGACGTAGAGAATCTGAGGATGACAAAGACCTGGTCGGAGCGTCGTGTTTTGAGAATCTTTTTTTTTTTTTTTTGGTTCGTCTGGGGATTTCCGGAGATAAGATCTACTGAAAACTGGAACTCGTTTTCGAAACAAACGCGAGATACGGTCGCCGCCACCACGGTCTTTTGATCTGTCAGCCGTCGCTCTCCGCCCGCACCCCACACCATCACATAGTAGAGACCGATGTTAAATGAATTTTAAAAGCACGAAAAAAAAAAAAAAACGACCAGACGCGTGGAGACCTCCGTGATTGTCAGCCTGACTTTTTATACACATTGCAAGCTCTTATCGTCTGTTCGGTCTCTTATAAGAACACACACTGATACACGTCCATAATAAGGGTTTGGATTTTAAGGCAATATAAATGATAAAAAGGCACTAAACATTTGGAAAAAAGCAAAAAAAAAGCATTCGAAAAAAAATTTATTATTTTTTTTTTTTAACAATTTAAAATTATGAGCTTAACCGACATTATATTTTGATAACATGTACTTATGCATCATTATGTCTAAACGTTTATCATATTTTTGCAAGTTCTTACCGCTTTTTATGGTATAAATTTTCAAAATTGATGTAATAAATTGAGAATTTAACATAAAACATCAAAATAGGGGGAGGGAAGCAACTCAAGGCATTTATCAGTGAAAGAGAAGCAGGCAAAAATTATGTTCGTCCATTAGCGTAGAAATTACACGAAACACATTTTCGCAAAAGAATTATTGTCTTTCCATGATTTATCTCCAAAAAAAAAAAAAAAGCATTTTCCTCAAAATCCTAACCCTAGTACATATACGCCGCCAGTGTGTGCGTGCGGGTGACTACTGACGGGAGAAAGAGCGAAGGGAAGAGGGATAAAAGCACTTACACACGAGCATTTATATATGTATAAATAATTCAACAGTGACATCGCTAATATATAATTTGTGTGCATGTGTGTGTGTGCGTGTATAGATAGTGACGGGAGCCGGACGATGGTCGGGACTTAATACACGACAGTCGAACAGAGTGGCGTGAATATATGTTTTTAGCAGCGCGCGGAAATCGGCTTGTGAAAAAATAATAAACACACGCGCGACCGAATGAATTTTGGATGAAAGCCCGAATGTACGACGACCGGCGGCATTTATGTGTCCCCCCCCCCAGCGAGCGCGGGCGGCCGGGCGACGATGCATTTGTCGACGACAAGCTCGTGTCATCGCCACACTCGCGTCATACATAAAACATATAATAATATATATGTATATATAATATATTATGTTTTGTATGAATAATATACCCGGCGAGCGCAATGCGGCGCAACGGACAAATATTATTCCGTAGTCGTTTTTTTATATGAAAATATACATATTATATATTATTTTTTTTTCCTTCTATCCGACACTGCCATTGGCGTTCTCGGCCAAATCCTAGAGGCCGTGATCGCGTGTCCATAACAATAATAATAATAATAATAACGCGCGCTCGTAATGCCGGCCAAAGCCAACTGACCAGTGTTGAAGGGCGGCAAACGACTAACAGTAAAAACTTTAGGAATCGTTTTATTACTGAATTCGATTTGGAAATCCCGTGTTCGAAATTATCGTTTGAAAATTAGACGATTTTCCAGGTCAGTTATCGCGTTTTTCTAGAACTCTAAATCAGTGATTCTCAACCTTTTTAAAGTCACTGCCCCCCTAAAGAGCAAAATATCTTTTAATGCCCCCATTAAGAAGAAAAAAAAATTAATTAAAATGTACCTGTATAACTGAAAATTTAATTGAAAATATATGTATTCATTAAGTGGGCTGGCTTTTCATACCTCATTAGTTGAATGTTCAATCAATTCTTAAATCTGTTAATCTGCTAGATATTTCAATGTTTATTGAAAAGGATCAGAAAAAATATAATTACAGATAAGCCATGGAACGTCGTTTAGTGGAGTATCTGTGTTTCTGTTTTTATTTTACTCCAATATTTAAGCCTAAGTGTAAATATATAATAATATTATGCTCAACACCACCATATCACCCAAGGATTGCTCACTGCCCCCTATCGCCCATAAAATATTCATCGCCCCTCAAAACCTCTTCACTGCCCACTGAGGGGCGGTATCGCCCCCGTTGAGAACCACTGCTCTAAATAAACTTGGGCAGAAAATGACCGACGACAGCTCCGCGAAAGACCACTTTACTCTTCTAAAGCGACAGTGTGCTGTGTTTTTTGATTCGGGCAAAACACTGCCATCACACTGCCTGCACTTCCACTCGTCACGTAGTGATGATCGAAACTCATATGGATCACGGGTCGGAAGAAATGGTTGAAGAACACGACTCGAGAATGGTGATTATGGTTTCGGTTATTTTGGCGAGCGCAGAATTTTGTTTCAGATGCAGAACGTATTTTTAACCGGCCCAGTAAAATTAAAAACAGCTTATATTTCTAATTAACGGATGTGGTACATTGAGCCGAATACTAAAGAGCCGACTCAAAAAGGCGGAATTTTCAAAAATACTGAAAAAGAAATATTGAATGAGGTTTTGTGTTTGTAGAAGTAAATAAAACAAACCAATATGCTTGGCCTCCTGTGCAACTTGAGGGCATTTTGACTTGATAATCAGCAATTTTATATACTATTTATATCATGTAAAATTTATAAGAGTAGGTTAGTTAACTGGGTTTTTTGTCATCTCGCTACGCTCCTTGACGCCTCCGCTACGCTTCGCAAATCAAAAATATCAACGTGAGGACATTTTGGCTTGATAATTAGCAATTGCATATACTTTTTATATCACATAATTTGGTATTTAATTTATTTTCAATTTGATAGCTTTTCGATAATTTTCAAAATTCGGCTAAAGAGTTGTCGACCCATAGATTTATCAGCCCTCTGGATTCGGCTAATGAGATTTGGTTCATTATTCGCCTCCCCTAATTTTATAAAGTTATAGATACAAGAAATATCATAAATTGTACCCTATATGTACTACATAAACACACGCAGGATTTTGTGTCTGGTGCAGTAGTACAGCACACATTTATAACCTACCAAATATAACTAATATAATAGCCTATTTAAATTCATTGTTAAGATGTAGATATAATAATTAATATAATAATAGACTATTGTCTGTGGTGTTGGAATATTGTATAAATCTGTATTTATATGACATAGTATAAAATACACACTCATATATAGTATAAAACCCATATATTTTGAGAGTTTTACATTGATAACTAATAAAACGATTTTAAAAATTATATGATTTCTTTAGATACTCTAATTTAACAAAAATATTCACCAGCCCACTAAATCTAAGGAAAAATTTCAGGTGCAGCAAAAGCACCATACGCTGCATCCATGCGCACAACTATTGACAAGACTACAGCGCACCAAACTCGAATTTCACATAATGTTTTGTGACAAATATTCCCCGGTTTGGACATGCGTTATTTTTTTCCTTTAGGCTCTGAGACTGCCTTAAATATAAAGCTTTCAAGCTGCATTTCATTATGGAATTATGTTTTCATCGAGACAGTAAATCAAAAACACTTTATAACGATGAATACCCATTAAGACAATTCCAGTCAGTCACTATCTGTCTTTGTCTGTCATACGCACAACATAGGATTATAGACGTATTCTATTGACAAAATACCGATTAATTTAGTGAATTGATAAGAATTCTGAAAACAAATTTGAATTCAGCATAAAGTCTACCATAAAACGGTCAGGCCACTTTTTGAAATTTATTTTTAGTTTTTTTCTAATGATAAATTAAATTTTTAAAAATTTTGAACTTTTTAGATCAATATTATTTTATTTAAGTCTGATATTTCAAAAACTGACCTGACCGTTCCGTCGTAGACTTAATGCTAAATTTAAATTTGTTTTCAGAATTCTTATCTAACTAGATTAATCAATATTTTGTCAACTATAGAATACGTCTAGTCTATAATCCTATGTTGTGCGTGTGATAGACAAAAACAGATAATGGAATCGACTGAAATCGCCTTAAATTCACTGCCCAATCATACACTCGAACATGATTCACCTTAAAATATTTTGTTCCGATGAAATGGCACAATACATATCACTGTGCGGTTTGATTTTGTGCATTGATCTGCAATTATTAATGTTAAAATAATTAAAAACTGCGGCTTAATGCGGACCAGTGTCATCGCGTCCGGGTATAATACTTAAATATTCCGTTGCTAAGACTGAAGCGCGATTATTATGCATAGGTACCGGCTAATTGATATTATAATTTATTCGAAAATCTTTTTTTCTTTTTTCCAAGTCGTGGCGAATGGTGTATTATATCAAACAATCGAAGATCATGCGAAATACGGAGCTATATAATTGTATAATAATAATAATAACGTCAATCGGTAAAATACGCATTTAATTGTAAATTAACAAGAGTGTAGATCACGCGTAGGAAATTGTGGTCAGATGTCAAACTGAAGCGGGTAAACCGCAAAACCTGATTTGCGTTCGGTACCCCGTTCATATGGCAGTATCAAACCGTAACAAAACCCAAAAATAAACCGGACGTGAATTTGAAAAATGGAGAGAGAAGCGATTGCCCTCACCAAAAGAATTTTTTCAATTCAGTCAAATAGCTGATAATTTCAATAATTTTACGTCATTGTGACAATTTTCAATTATAAGATTAAAAAAAAAGTTTATAAAATATAAGTATAATAATATGGGGACCTAAAATTCTGTAATACTTAATACGATCATAATACTGAAATTATCTTACAGTTTCATCAAAATTTATATGAGTATGTTAATTAATAAAATTGTAATTATTAATTTTAGGAATAAACATTTTAATTATAATTTTTTTTCTCATTTTTTTTTCTTTTTTTTTATCGCACTAATACACGTTTAACAGCACTTCTGTATAATTTTAGTGTGTTTTTGTAGTTTTATATTGGTCACAATTTTTTTTTTTTTCAAAGAATCAACAATATCTTGGACATAATCTACGAAATTTTTGATCGTGGTCCGACGGTGAAACACGAATTATCGACAAAATATCGCTTGACCGTTATGTCACAACTAAAATACCACAAAGAAGTGATCTATCGCCAGTCAATTAGCACGTGGAAAAAATGTCACCATCATAAAATATGAAATCAGAAATTAATTTAACATTTAACGTTTAACATTATAAGAAATTAATTTAACTCGAATTCTATCATAAATAATGATTAGGTAATATAATAAATTTGATTAAAATAACCGAACAATAAAATAAATAATTGGCAATGATAAAAATATGTAATAAATTAATAAATAATAACTAATATTAAGAATAGAAAAAAAAAAAAAAAACCTAAAAATTTTAAATACTTTTTGCGAGTGAATACTAACTGCAATACAATTGGGATGATCTTCGACTACTTTTTTTGATCTTTTACGCCTACTGAGCCCGGTGTTTTTTATTACATAATGAACAGTGAACGTCGAAAACAATTTAAAAATCTATTGTTTTATGTTACCAAATGGTTTTTTAAAGTTTTCATCATCAGATAACATTCATATTGGTTTTGCATTTTACACGTTTATACGATACGATTTACTGGCGATATTGAAACGAGCCAAGATCGGAAAGGATCACAACAAAACGCGTATCTATTCACGGAGTGATTCCGTAACGCCACGGATTATAATTTTTAAATACATTATTTAATATTTTGCTCTTTGTGCGGCAGCGGTGGCATTCGTCACACGAGTGAAAACATCCTCTGGTCATATATATGTATATGAGAGAGACAGGACGGGGGGAAAAAAAAAAACAAAACAATATTATAATAATATATTTCGTCTGCTTTTGAACGGTGATGCGGGGTGGGGTGGGGCTCCCGCCCGCGCAGTCTCTCGCGTTCGGAACGGACACTGTAGAGTCGTATTTATAAGATATTAAAATAATTGTTGACGGAACGAGACCGGAGCGAAATTAACAACGCGCGCGCGGCCCCGTCTGACGGTACCGGAAACGGCTGTCAAATGCGTTCTTTTGTGCCCGTTGTGGAAAAAACAAATAAGCAGAAAATAAACGACTACTGTCTACGACTTCGCGCGCGCGCCCATTAGACGCGATGAGTAATTAAAAACTTTTGGTAAAAACGCGCGCACAAATTCAAACCGATATCCGCCGACGTCCGCCGCAGCTCGTGTACACTTACGCAAATTAGTTCGTCATTCGAGTATAAAACTACCGTTGTTTGCAAAAGTACACACTGCAAGTCGAGAATAATAAATATCGCAAATGACGCGAACGCGTTATGGTGACGTGTATACAGATTTGAAATTCCTGTTGAATGTTTCAATGATTGTTGGAAACATCGAATGGCTTCTTTCAATGAATAATGATCGTTTTTTAGATTCTGTATGAAGTGAAGAACCTCATGTTTTTACAATGATGTTAATTTTTTTTATTTTTTATTTTTTTCTTCTCTGTAAACACTTTATTGTATAGAACCACTGGTCCAAAAGTTTCGATCAGTAAATTTATAGATTCAAAATAGGATCCAGTTCGTACTTTAAAGAGGTCATTTTTCAAATTTCTCAATATTTTTTTAAAAAACGCAGAAAAACTGTAAAAAAAAGACGAAAAACGACAGAATTTGCAGTTACCTGAATTTTCGTAAAATTTAAAATTTATTTTGACCATAACTTCTAGAATAATGCAGATAAAAACTTGAAACTTTTACCAATAACTAAAAATAGACACGATAATATGTCATACAAATTTCAAAAAGATTTGATCAATTTTGAGTTAAGTACAGTATTTTGAAAATTTCGGAAATTTCTCATTTTTTGATAGTTTTTATGTAATAAAATTTTTGATTTTTGATATTAAGCCTTGAAAATTTAATATTATCTTACTGACATATATGTCTACTTGACCTGAAAAAATCCCAAAAATCGTTAGTCAACTTTTTTTTTATAACCGATTGAAGTTAGAATTTCGACTTCAGTCGTTAGTTTGACATAAAATTACGCACTTTAACGTACATATAAGAAAATTGGCCAAACCGATTGTTTTGAAATTTGGTGTCTAGATAGATAATTTCATTGCGAATATTTTGGTGCAATAAAATTTCTTACGGACAAATAATTAAACATTTTACAAGGGAAAGACTGAAAAAAACTCGAAGAAAGTACGGACACTAAAAGGTATTTGTTATTCGCTTATCTCATCGTACGTATTTTTCGACGCTAAATTTCATACGATACAAGTCGGTAATTACGGTGTGGCCTTTGGACTGCCGCCCAAATACATTTCTCAAAGCCTCAACGCCTTATCAGTTGTCACATATTACACGGACTGCCATATATATGTATACACAATTATATGTATTTTATGTATACATGTATATTGTATATGTATATGTTTACACTATTAAATAACAGTATCTAACCTACTATTTTATATTCATATTATTAACTTCCCTCGTTCAGAATCGTTTTATTGAAGAAATGATTTATCATTTCTTTAAAACTCAATACACCCGTCAAAGAATCCCACCCGTCGTGCGAAGAACACCCATCGTGCGAAGTATGTCCCGCTTTTTTTTTTGTTTTTCATGTTTTTCTTCTGTATCATCCATTACAGAACGGCATAACTAGGTACGTCGTGACTAGAGCCTTGGAATATTATAATAAGTAAAAACTAAACCAATTAACCGATTATCATAGTTTTACACGATAAACTATTATAATAATCGGTTATAGTTAAATCAGATAAAGGACGACCAAGTCTCCGGACATACTCGACTCCATCGTTATTTCTCGAGCGGGATGCTCTTGGTGGTTGTATTAAATTTTAAAGAAACTATAAATGATTACTTCAATAAAACGATTTTGAGTGAAACTTCAGTTTATATGGCAATTCTACTTAAAAACTATAAAGTATATTTAAGCTACAAAAAAAAATAATAATAATAATAATAATTTTGTACTTGGACAATTTTACACCCCACTATTAACTCAGAACAGAAAACTTTTTTTGGGGGAAAAAAAGGGTTTTTCAAAAAAAAATTGGGGATGAGTGGAATTTCAAAAAACCACTCCTCCAACACATCCTTTTACACATCAAATATTACATAAGTGTATAATTTTAAAAACACCTTTATAAACAAATTTTCAAAACTGCTTATTTTTAAAGAATTTTGTGTTTCCACACTATGTTATTATACGAGTATAATGTGTAAAAAAATAAACGACGAATAAAGCCATAACTGATTTAAACTAAGTAATGGTTGATTTCTAAAGCATACATCCGATGATATACTCTTCAAAATCAGTCATAATTAATCGCATTTATTTATCATGGCAAAAATGTGTGAAAACAACTTATTATAAAATAACACACAATACATTTTTTTTTCAAATAAATTAAAGATAATTTAAAATAACATAATTAATAGTAAAGATTTCGGTGGTAAAACTACTAAATACATTAATTTTAAAAATTAGAAAAATGTTTGTATTTTGTTTTATAATATACACATTACTTTTATAAATAATATAATAAACTATTTATCAAAAATGAAATTATACAGTTTTATACATATATATTATAATCAATTAAAGTTTTCACTATTTCTATATTTTAGATTCCGAGTGAAACAAATTAGTGATTTTCAAAAGATATTAATTTAATTTTTTCTGGGAAAACATTTTTACACTCCAGAATATGATCAGATCAGTACGAGTTAGGTTTTACAGGGAATCTGGATGGGGTAACACTTTAAAGAGGTTATTATCAATAGTTCTGTCTAAAAAATACCTAAACTTTTGGTTAAAACAAGAAAATATACAGTTTCATTAATTTGATTTTTGGATATTTTGTCGTAATTTCAAAACAACTTAATATACTATAAACTTGAAATTTCGACCAATCGTCAACAACAGAATTTTAACCTAATTTAAACAAAAAAATAAAGAATGAAATATTTTTTAATGCAGTTCTATCAATGATTAACATATTATCAAATGTAGCCTATAACTATATTATTCATGCTAAATATACTACTTGATATTGTTATTACTTGTCCAGTTGAATAAAACCATTTTTGTAAACAATATTTTTTTATTTTTAATGTCAAAATTAACAATGTATAATGCACATTTTAGCGTTTTTTATAGTGTTTTTAATTAACCTATAGCTCCGGACGTTGCTTCTACAGAACTTCTAATAATTTAATAATAGATAGTCAATCCTTAATAATTATAATTTTATTGTATTCTATTTGATCATTTCTTACAGCATTCGAAAACATACTACAGTTCGCGTCAAAAAGACTTAAATAATTTTTATAATATATTTTTAACACTGTGCGTCTTCCATATAATATTTTATGTATTATATACATTACATATGATATATATATAATACATAAAATTATATATATATATACAGAGATGCGTATTGACCTTTAGCAGTTGTTGGAATTTAGTAGAGCAAAAGTTTATTCTTTATTCTTCCGCAGTGGAACGAATAAGCAATAAGTACAAAGGAAATTGCAGTCATACGAAGGTACCCGTGGGTACTTCACACAATACTGGAAGGAGAGACACGCGTAGAATTAAACAATTTTCTTTCTCTACACTCGCTCAAGATATAAATATTTTGATTGGGTTTCGTAACCGGTCTATTGGATAAAAGTCGTATTTAATATAGCTTATGTGCAGGCGCATGAATAACATCAATAATTTGTCGAATAAAAAATAATGTCCAATTGTATGGCAGTAAACAACCGAGAATGCGGCCCATGTTTCTCATCACTTCGTTATCATTAGGGTTGAGATTTTAAATGCCCTTAAAAATACGAAAATGACTTGAAAAATTTAAAAAAAATGCACTATAAAAAGATTTATTTATTAGAATTAGGTTATTAGTAGCTGATTTATTTATTAGAACTCAAAAAATTAAAAAATATATTATATATTACAAGTCTGTTTTCGTGTTTTAAAAGTTTTAATGCATTTCAATAGAATTTTTTTTTTTTTATAGTATTAGAGCTAGTATAAGTATTTCAATGTAAATTATTGAAACAGTTTTACAGGCAGATAGATTTCATCAATATTTAACTACACAGTGTTTGATAGCATATAAATACAAATATGAGTACCTACTTTCTAATTTGTTATGTTTACATAAAAATCATGTTGGTGTATGAAAATCGTAAAATACAATTTCAAATTCATATTTTGTATTCAAAAGATTCCAAAATGCTCCAAAATATCCCAAAATATTAAAAAATTACCTAAAAACTAAAAATTCCAAATACACTTTCTGATTCTCTCTCAAAATTACATATAATAATTGTAACAGATTTGTGATTGTGCAAGCATCGCACAGCGACCTTTGAAAACAAAATTACAAAGCGCATCATAATTCCAGCCCTATTCATCACAAAACCACCGCAAAACGATAGCGCCGCCGCAGATCGGCTTTTGATATTATACAAGGATTTAATATTAGGAACAGTGAAATCACTCGTATACCTGACGGTAGTGCGAATCCACCTCTACAAAAGCAAGTATTCCAGAAAAACAAAATAAAAATAATAATAATAATTTCCAAATTCCGCGCCACCACACTGCTCCGGCGACGACGTGTGCTGAATAATAATAGTGTTACGTCTTTACGAAGCCACGTGTATTTATTATGATAATATTACGAGTGCGCGAGATAATTCCCGCGGGCTATGATTATAACAATATACGTCTAATACCTAACCCGAAAAAAAAAAAAATCGATTTGACGTGAAAATTTCGACCGCATCCTCCCCACTGCTGCAGATATTATCTTTGCCTTATTGTTACGACGTCAGTGAAGCAAAAAAATAAAAAATAAAAAAAACAAACTGCCAAAAACATCACAACACAATTATTATTATTATTATGCTGCGGCTGTGTGAAGGATGTACACGAATTTCTCTCGCAGCGGCGTATTCGTCGGGGTTGGGGTAGCGACGAGGGCACGATATATAATAATATAATCGTAAACCACCCTTCGCCCATCGGGGTAATCTGCATAATGACATTGTAAAATTTCGCCACGTACGACGATAATCTCGTCGCATATAGGTACTCGCGTGATACTATACGTATTATAAGATATCTCGACTAACGAGTACGACGAGTCAACAGACGATTCAGTCAAATTTGATCAAAGATCACATCGACTCCGAGCCAAACGAGTCAACTATTGGGCTAAAAGTTAATAAATGAGTAATTAGAAAAAATGCAGTGATTGAATTCACCGAGTTTACTAAGTACAAAAAAAAAAAAAAAGCCGAACATACTTTGCAATATGATATGACGTATTCTTCGCTCCTCGGGTGATATTTGGAGGGTGTGTACTTTTTGACAAGTATATGTTATACGAAAAAGAATTTCCGGAAAACAAATAAGACATTATTCGAAAAAATACAAGCTTCTTGGCTCCACTCAGAATCGAAAAAAATCCTGTAGTAACTTAGTTGGTGGAAAAATTTGAATTTCTTCGCACAATCGAATTCAAAATCCTATCTTTAAAACAATAAAATACTAATGATCTGAGTAAATAGTTTAGAAGTATGCAGGGTATCTCATCGACGATTTGCACATTGCGATATCTCCTGAGGTAATGAAAATAATCAATTAATAATGTTGTTGTTTTTTATACATATATACATATGTATATATATATATACGTCACAGAGACAATGAATACGAATATTTCATATTTTAGTAAAAAAAATTTAAAAATTAATTTTTTATTTTCGACAATTTTTAAGATGGCTATTTTATAAAAAAAATTTTACTGGAAATTTTGACATTACAATATTTTATTTTCATTGACCTAATGATTTTTAATGCTTATTCTAGTTTTTACTAAACGTGTGTATTATTAAAAGCCTATTCTAAGCACCTTAAATCAATTGATATAGGCAATCTATAGAGCAATAATCAAAACAACAGAACACACTAATTTTGATTAAAAATTAAATTCTAATTTAATTAATTAATTATAATTAAATTAAATTATTAAAAATCAGTAGGTCGATGAAAATAAAGTATTGAAACATCAACATTTTTAGAAAAATAAAATTTATAACTATATTCAAAAAAATTGAAAATAAAAAAATTTAAGGTAATTTTTTACTTTTTACTAAAATATTATACTTAATAAAACTATGAAATATTTATAGTCTTTATTTACCGGAACACCATTATATCATAACTTGACTATACTCGAATGTAAAAGCCGGAAATACTTATGCATCACTCCTCAGATGAGATTGGCGAGTTTGTTAAATTTTAAAGATGCAATAATTAATTTCTTCATTATAACAATTCTGAATAGTGATTCTGTATAGATAAGAAAATTGTCCTTACATTTTATTAATATAACAAAAAAAACATATATATTTTTTGTAATCAGCGAGTTTTATATCCCACTATTAACTGAAGACGGGAAAAAAAAAATTATGGGAAACAAAGTGTTAGGAAAAAATTTCCAGACCTTTTTCTTTCACATTTCCAAATTTTCTTCACAAAAATATTTCTCATATTATTGTCTATCTATATTTAAATTTTCATAAAGTTTATATTAAAAAAAGATAGTTTCCGAGTGGGTTTTGCCAAATTTTGAGAAAAATTATTATTCATTTTGAAAAATAACCTCTTAAGAGTACCATTTAGAGGTGAATTGTGATTCAAAAAGTTGTTGGTTTAAGCTTTTAGACAATAAAATTCTTGCCATACGAAAAAGTATTTACATACAAAAATATATAATCGTCATTGTAAAAGCAATAGCTTCTTCTCTATTCACTCTAAACGAATCTAAAATTCAGTAAACGCGATAAAAATTTGTCAAGTTAAACCACAGAACTACTAAAAAAAAAAAAACCTAGTCGAGTCAAAAAATATTGACTTTTTAACAGCTATGGTTGAACCTTTTATTGAGTGTGTGACTACCGAAGTCAGTTTGCAACAGTCGCGCGAACGAATAGCGACGATTTGTAGCGCGGCACATAATTAGCAATAATAATTAGTCATTGTTGACGAACACGAATGTTGAACGATGAAAATTACTCATTGAACGTCGCGCTGTTTTCTCGCACAGCCCATTCATCATTATATTACATTATTAATAATTGCCGATTTCATTATTACGAGTGCTGTTTGTTGTTATTGATATCGTTTTGACGTGAACTTAGCCCCACCCTCTGCACCCTGCAAGACTAATTTTCGAGTATTCTCACTACGACGGAAATCATGTCTTCGCACGGTTTAATAATAATAATATATCGTGTGCCCGCAGACCGGAATTTGAATTTGAATCACAAAATAATAATATTTATTCTGAAACTAAATTGAGCATTATAATAATAACGATTTAAATTTAACTTTTATTTCAACGAAATAACAATGACTCTGCGTTTACAAATAAAGTCAAAACACAATTTTTGTTATTAAAAAAAAAAAAAAAACTACGTTCGATGCGAAGCGTCTTTGAATTAGAAAGTTCTCTAATCACTCAGTCGAACGTCGTGATAAGCCACGAGATCAGCGAGTTGAATTTGCGCTCGAATCCATGTGGAAATTTCATTGAAACGCGACGAACAGAAGGACGCGTTTATTCGTTGGATGGGGGAGAGCGCAGCAAAGGAAACGACGGTGAAAGCACAATACCACGTCATGCATAATACGATGTAAGTGACGAGAGCTAATTAAATCGACGTGCACATATACATACTTGCGCGAGCGTATATAGTTGGCCACAGCAAAAATGAGGGTTTGTTACGTCGCATGACAATAACAACTACTCTACTCTCGAGCTCCGGTCTCGACCCCTGAACTTCGAGTCTCTTTGAATTCTCTCCGTTCCTCCCTCTCAAAATTTATTTTTCTCTCTCTATGCCATAGCTACAGCGTCTACTAATCATGTGCGTGTGTGTGTGTGTGTGTGTGTATACGAGTACGTCTACGGAAACTTTAGAGACCCTCGATTCAAACCGAGAAGCCAACACGAATATTTCACGAGCCGCATGGAAAAATTCGATGATATCAAAAGCCAAAAAAAGTAATTTAAATCCATCTTTAATTAATTTCATTTAAAACCGATGTCCATGATGCATCAAATCGTATTGCAATAGTTAAGGCAACTCACGGAGTAGAACTTTTAGAAATATTGGTCTTAAAAAGTTCAAAAACAATCGTTACTCTGTTCTGGAATCTTGTAAGCATGTTTTTATTTTGAAAAACCCCAAAATCAATAACTATGCACAGAATTTAAAATTAATTTTTGGAATGACATTTTCTTGTGAATCATTTTATTCGACAATGAAAATAATCAAATTCAAATATCATTAAAATTTAACAAAAGATCGTTTAAAGGAACGACTCTAAGTTTCTCTTACATCGATGAAATCAGATCATAAGAAGTTTATGGAAATACATATAAGGTATGAAATAAATATGTCAACTCAAAAATAATACAAATTTAACTTTGTACAATAACACTTATTTGTACAATGAAAAAAAAAAGAGTTATTTTGTTAGGAAAAATCTAACTTTAAACACCTTAATCCATAATTTGAAATTAAAAATTAGATGAAAATGGATAAATGAAAAAAAAAATGTCATATTATTAAATAGGATGATCGTTTTCGAAAATAGAATTAGAGTCACATGCGGCTTACGAGCAACAGTTTGAATCAATTATATTGAAAATACATTACAGCATACGAGTACAAAATGTTATAAAATGCCGGTTATAAGCTACTATACGTGTATATCGATAACATTATGATATACGTTCGAATTAGGCCTCTCCCCCCCCTCTTTCTCAAAAACATGTTCTGACAAAATCGGTGGTCGCATCGAATAACCGTGATAAGTCGTGTTCCTCCCCGGTGAATACACGGTGTGGCAATTTTTACGCCCGAATGTTCTAAAGTTATGGAAAATGAATTTCAAATAAGAAACTCGTTTTATGAATAACTTTATTAGTACAGTAAATACATAAAACATTTCGAGTTAAGCGTGGGTTTTCCACTCAAATAAATCAGTAACGACAGGCTAGTTATTTAACAACGAGCCAACGATTTATTTTATTCTAGAAGACGTCAACGTCAATGAAAACTCACATTAAATGTGATTTAAGTGTTTTTTTTTATTTTTTTAATTATTTTTGAATAACATTCATCATTTTATAAATACTATACTCGTCAAATATCGAAAATTTCCAAATACGATTTCCACGGTAAATTCTAATTATTTTTTTAAATTTTTTCTAACAAATGTTTTGGATTTTTACAAATTCGACGCGTGTTCCGAAAATTATTTCACCTATCATTTTGGACACACGTGCCATGGATTTTTCATCCCTGATTTACTGACAATGCACGCGAAATATATTATTTTTTGCACTCATATACATGAACGATACGCGACGTCGAACGGTGGTTTCGTTTTTTTTTTTTTTTTAGCCAGCAATATGTAATAATATACTTAGCGGTTTAATTGTTCGAAATTCAACAACGACAAAACACAATGATAATCATAGGCGTAACTAGGTGGTGAATTTGGAGGGCTAATCCCTTAAAAATCACTCATAGCCTTCCAGATTTTTTTAAAATTGCCCAAAGTTAATGTACTTTGCGAGGGTTAAATAAATAAATAAACATTTTGGTCCCCCCCACTCAAATTTTTCGTCCTAATTACGCTAAAGAATTTTTAGTATAGTAGAAAACAGAAATTGTTTACATTGACATCGGTTGCAGTGAAACCCGAGTTTATTGATCTTAATTCCAAGATATCGACAATCAGTGGCGTAACTATCATCGGGCAAAGCAGGGCAGTTCCCTTGGGCCCCTAGAGCTCAGGAGCTCTCAGAGCTCTTGGCAAATTTTAAACATCGATCCGTAAAATAATTGAAATAAAAAAAGCGGGACATACTTCGCACGATGGGTGTTCTTCGCACGACGGGTGGGATTCTCTTGACGGGTGTATTTAATTTTAAAGAAACGATAAATCATTCCTTCAATAAAACGATTCTGAACGAGGGAAGTTAATAAAATAAAAACAAATGAGAAAAAAAAATGTTAAAGAAATATCCAAAAATTTTTTCACATTTTCAAAATTTTCTTACGCCAAAATCTTTCTTATATGTTTTTCTATCTATGTTTAAATTTTTATATAGTTCGAATCAAAAAGTGATGGTTTTCGAGTCGTTTTTGTCAAATTTTGGGTAGTTTTTTCCAAAAAAAAAAAAATTAAAAAATTGAGAAATTCAAAAAATGACCTCTCTAAAGTACAATCTAGAGGCAAATCCGGTTTCAAAAAGTTACTGGTCGAAACTTTTAGACAAGTATTTCTATACAAAAAATTAAACACAGAAAAAAAAATTAAAAAAAAAGAAAGAAAAAGAATATAAACATCATTGTAAAAACACTAGCTTCTTCACTTTGTTCAGAACCTAAAAAGATATGGTTTTTTTATATAGTTAGAATTTAGGGGCCTAATTTAGTTACTGCTCCCGGGCCCTTCCTATTTTGTACCCCACTGTCGACAATGTAATTCTTAGAGTTTACATGTTTGTTCGTATCGTTTATTATGTCATTCGTATGACGACCGAGAATCTTGGAGAAATACCGAGATAGACCGAGAATAGAGCTATTATATCGTGGATTTTATATTTAAGTGGCGCGATGATTTCAATAAAATAAGCGAAAAATTCATATAACTTTTTAATAATTATTATGTATAATCTGAGTTATGATTTTGTAATAAAAATTTGACATAAAATATAATCATGTTCATTATTCTATATTATAGTTATTGAATTCTTCTGATATTTGGTATACGTCGTGACTGATTGGTTATAAACTTATAACGATTAATGTTAGCTGGTCCCCGTGAATATGTAAAAAAAAACGATTTCTGCAGTACACTATTAGTCGCTTGTTACTCGACACAGATAAACCCACGTGCGAACGAAAAAATAAGTAATGAACTTTATTGTAGTGATTCGCGCGTAGGAAGGAATTTCAAACTCGCAAAGAAATTCGTACGCCCCGTTATTTCTCGGCAGGAAAATCGTACAAACGCAGCGCATAGACGTGTATCATAAGTCACTGTACAGCTATACATTATTATACGAGACTTAGTAATAATTATCGTTGTAATATTACATATATAGATTCAAGCCTTTGTAGCAATTTTCCGAATAGTCATTAATTTTCAAACGTTGTCGGCAAAACACATTATACGCACGTCAGTCGTGATGTGCATAACTTACGTCGTGCTATTATTGTCTTAAGTCCATAACCCCTTCTGATAATTAGTCATTTGCTCGAGACTTCGTTGAAAACCCGAAAACGGCTTTGTACGCAACACGAGATCGGGTTATTTTTTTTCAAAAAACGAGTATTCATCGAAAAACCATGTAATTTACAAACGTAACTACGTCCACTGTTTTTTTTTTTTTTTTTTACTGTTATCGTCAAGTAGTTCAACACGTTTTGAATAACTACCTCAGAAATCCGCTCCTCGTAGAAACTTTCTGCTACCCTCCACCACCACCACGTTTAACCCGCAGTTGCTTACCAATGCCCTCATTGTCATCTCTCGGTAAAAGGAAACCCTCCCTAAAAGCCTCCTACGAGTCGGTAAACAAATAAAAGAACGAAAGGGGCTAAATCAGGTCCGTATGGATGGGGTAGAATGCAACAACCCGTCCAATAGTTCATTAGTGACTCATCCAGCCGTCGTAGAAACAATCAATGAAGTCCGCGACAAATATTTTTGGGTAGTCGGAATCGTGTCTCTTTTGCATATTAACGTTATCCGAGAGGAACCACGAGAAAGTTGGTAGTCCAAAATACGCGTACTTGCTTATATTAACGATTAAACAAACAAGTATTTTAGATTCTGAACGAAGTGAAGAAGCTAGTGTTTTTACAATGATGTTTATTTATTTTTTCTGTGTACAACTTTTCGTATGGAAATACTTGTTCAAAAGTTTCGATCAGTAACTTTTTGAAACCAAATTTTCCTCTATATTGTACTTTAAAGAGGTCATTTTTTTTATTTCCCAATTCTACAATTTTTTTTTTGGAAAAATCTACCCAACATTTGACAAAAAAGACTCGAAAACCATCATTTTTTGATCCAAACTATATGAAAATTTAAACATAGATATAAAATAATATAAGAAAAATTTTGGCACAAAAAAATTTTGAAAATATAAAAAAAATTTTTGGACATGTTTCTAAAATTTTTTTTTCCCGTTTATTTTTTGTATTATTAACTTCCCTCGTTCAGAATCGTTTTATTAAAGAAATTATTTATCGTTTCTTTAAAATTCAATATACCCGTCGTGCGAAGAATACCCATCGTGGGAAGTATGTCCGGCTTTTTTTTTCATTGGAGATAATTAAAAAATGTATAATTTCCTATGTAAATCAAATTCGTCAATTAAATAAACGATGAATAGTCACTAAAAGATTTTGTATACTAAAAATCGGTAGTGTATTATGCGTGATAAACAGTGTAGAATAATATGCATTTTAATACAGAAACGATTATATTCGTGGAAAATCCCGACATCCGAAAATATCGATCCCAGTGTTTCGGGACTAAATAATATGTCAGCCCGGATCCCGGGATTGTATAACCACTAACCGCGCGACCCACACTCGAAAAATCTTAATATTGCCTTTACGAAAGTCCTTATATCATATATAAACGACCCTGGTTTCGAATCATCCCCCCGTAATATCAAATGTTACGCGGAAAATGAATAAAAGAGGAAAACGGATTCTGGCAAATATTTGACCACCGTATATTTTATATACGTATGTACTGGTACAGGCTGCCTTACCGCGTGCGACTTTTTGACCGCACGAATTCAATATTTTTCGCGGGTCTTGCCGTCCGATCCGGAGAACGATTTACCCAACAAAAAGGAATAATTTTCATGACGTTACAGCGACGCGTAAGGCATTCCCATATATTATATTATTGTGACGTAACAGCCATTGGCTTGGAAGTGACTAACTACTATAATATTATAATTATTATAAATTTGTTGTAAAAATGTCAGTTGGATAATAATAAATAAATATCTGTCGATCTTCTTTCGCATAAAAATTCGTCTTAGTTTTTACTGTTAATCGGTAATGAACGTAATGGTTGTACAATGTACATACACACAACGGGAGCCAACTTTGAGTTTTCCTAATAGTTCGTATAATTTATTTATTTCAACTAAATTACCCAATTTAAAAAAAATGCATACAAGTTCCTCGAAATTTCGTTATCCAAAATAACTTATATGCTAACCGATTCATTTTTACATTACACTAAAATGGGTTTGGTTGACGGTTTGGTTATGATTTTAATACGTATTAGAAAATTATTGAAAATCTAGATTTCACCAGTTTTCATAAACCAGTATCTAACCTTAATGGCGATCAACACTTTTGATTTGATATGACGATGACGTGTTTTCTGATTGATTATGTACACGTGTAGATTAAGTTTACATTTTGAACAATAGTCAAACAAATTCATGAATTATAAAACAACTATTTTTACGCTTAACAAAATTAATGGATCATAATCGTTTTATAAACCAATATAACAGTACAATAAGCTGCACTCAGGACTAAACGGTACACCAGGGCCGGATTAAACTAATGCATGTGCCTTAAGTACATATTTTTCAAAAACGATAGTATAAAGTCCTATTGTAAGGCGTTCTTAGAAAAATGTCACGCCTTTTTCCAAAAAAAAACCAAGTGCTAGTTAACTGATATTTAAGATCCTAAACGGAGTTTTAAAGACGTATTTATTTATATGTGTTGAACTACTTTTGAGCAATGATAATTAATTAAATATTGAACATTTAAAAATGTTTCAATTATACCTTATTTTTTTTTGTTTCTAATAAAGTTCTAAATTTTGTGGACTAGTTAATAATTCTCGCTTAAGCTTACTTGTATGTATCTGATATTGCAACCCAGAAAAAATTTCAAAAACAATTGTTTTATTAATTTTTTATATTTGTTTACGATAAAGTTTAAATAAAATCGATCAATTTCTAGTGAAAATCTACAACACTAGGATAGATACCTATACTAAAGATTTTCCACGCGTATTTATCTATAACTAATCAAAATAGATTCGTGTATATAAATGATTTTTTTTTTTTTTTTACTTAAAAGTGCATTTTTTTCGATTCTAAAAACGAAAATCTACAAAGAATTTTTGAATAAAAATTCCAAAATAAACTACAATCTTACAAAGTTTTTATGGTTCGATCCAAACCGAGCTTTAAGTGAAATGGATACGTACCTGCAACAAAATAAAATATCAAAATTAGAAACGTATTATTATAATATTTATGTATACATGGGCGATTCATGTTACACATTGTTTTCAACAACATTATTAGCTTGATGTTAATAAGTGCATTAGATTCTAAATGGAGAAAATCATTTAACAGTGACGTATGCTTTTTAACCCTCGTAAATACTTAATATAGACTGATAGCGATAACTTTATACCATTGATTTAATCAATCAAATCAATGTATCTAATACTATTTAAACTACAATTATATTTTCTTTAATTATAGCCACGAAAATTATTAAACAAATCAAACGATTGGATAAATGATTTTATAACATTGTTAAAGGTTTTGGAATTTATGAAACTATAATACTTAAACATTTTTATTATCCTTAAATTCTGGAAATAGCTTTGGAATAATTATCGGAAAAGAAAGCAACCCCTTCTTCACAGTCAGCCCCAGGGCTTGTGACTATCTTAGCCTTCTGGTAATCTGGGCATGTGATACATAACTTACATATTATTATAAAGGAATAAGCAAGCGCCTGGGTATTTTTAATGTTAAAAACGGGGACGTTGAAATTAATTTTTCCAGGAACTGAGGACAATCGATATACAGTCTTTTAGTACGACTTATGCAGAGTTCAAGTGTACTTACGTCGTTGTTCTAGGATATTTAAACCGCTGAGTTTTAGGACTTCATCAAAAGACTGTCCACCTCCTATTATCAACTTAGGATTACCGTTTCACCGTTATCGTTTCTACAAAATGATCTTACGTTTTAACAAAGGTAACTCGCATAGGGAAACGCCTACGATGTAACTAAATTCCAGTGTACACCGAACAAGAGAGATAAACGAACACAAACGCTCTACTCAGAATTATAAAACAATTATCCAGGACACGTATACAGTGCCATCTTTAACCTACGGGCATGCAGTAACATAACCAATAAAGAGTGGATCCCGGGTCCAGGTCCCATCCTTGGCCCATATTTAAGATTATTTATTTTTATATAAGTAATTTATAATAATATAATATACTTATACAAACTATTATAATCTACAAAAATAATAATAGTGTAATAGTTTTTGCATTAAGATAGCAAAATAATGTATGATAACTGAACACTAAATCACTAGATACCACTAAATATTGATAAACTATTATTAAATCAAAATAATTTTTGAACGTTGTTGAGACTCTTTCTAAAAGCAACTATGTAATCTGGCAATGAAAGTTAAAATTAAAAGAACTCGTTGAATTTTGTTTTACTGATGTTAACGATTTTGATTGTGTAAAATCGTAAGTAATTTTATGATATCGTTATTTGGACGACAATAATATAGAACAAAAAAGTACTGTTGAAATAAATTACCTCTGTAATCCTGATTTATTTCTAAACATTTTTTAATCATAATAAATATTAATTAAATTTCCTATTACATTAGATGAAGTTGATAATACAGGTTATTTTTCACCTTGATAAATGGTAAAAAATTATTTACGAAACTCATCATAGGAATGAAGACTCAATGATCTAGTTGATATAAATATCAAATTAGATCTCAAATTAATATAATATGAAGAAATTATGAATGTTTTAGCTAATTCGAAACGTCGTTTAGATTTTAAATCGTGAATTATTTTACATTTTTTTTTTATTTTTCTTCCAAAATATTAATAAAAATGTATTTTGATCTGCAGTAATACAAGTAAAATAGAACTAAATATTGATTTATATTTTCGTAGGAAATTTATTAAACCCTTCCCAGATGTTTATTAGTACAGGGTATTTTTTTTTTAGTTGACATATCTATGATCAAACAAGTATGAATTTTAGTAACCCATAAAAAATTTCTGGTTCGTTGACCATGGCCTGATAGAGGACCCCAATTAAATAATTTACATCTTAATATTATTACGCTTACCACGAGTGTTAGCCTTAGATGTAGCGAAATAAAAATATTTAATTTTTTTACTCAGAATTTTAAACAAATAAATATCATGGTTACTTCTTTCGTGATAATAAATTAAATAAAAGTTAAAACAGTGTTTTCAACCATCAAATATGTAACAATATTTGGATTTGCAAAGGTTCATAGTATTTGAAAAATAAAAATTGTGATTTCTCTAGATATTTTACAAGTTTTTCTGATCTGAGCGATAAAACAAGAACTAGAAACTAGACATGAAATTTAATCAGTTTTAAATTGACGAATTTTCAGTGTATGGAAAGGCTACATTAGGCTACATCCATCGTAGTCAAAGATTTCGTATATTCTTATTATTACTGCTTTTTTTTTATATAATATTCCGTGTAATAGATTACCTTCTACCGATAGATACTATGATTATAAACATATAAATATAGAAAGTGATATGTGCGACGTGTGATAGGAATATCACGAATTACGTGTATGCATAACGCGCGTTTAACGTCTGAGAAGATATTGTTAATTATTGTTACTCGTTTCTCCAGCTCATTTGTCGTTAAAATGGTCCTCGTGATATTCAAACATTACCTTGCTAAACCTGAGTGCAGGGGTTATTGACATTTTTTTATTTTCTTTCTTTATTATTTTTTTTATTTTTTAATTTCCCAAACATGGCGTTTACTTATTTACCATGTTTGTGCGCAATAATAAATGATATTGTGTACACACGTGCGTACGGGCATCGAGCCACTAAAAATATTGCCCACAAACTTTTAAACAACGATAAAAGGCCACGGAAAAAGTACGCACGCATAAACAATTACAAAATCGAAAACTTTAGGACCCTCAGGGCACGGGTCCGTGTGATTCGGTAGTTCTGAAATTGTTAATAACGCGTGGTTTTATGGGAACACACAAACCACTTTAAGGGGTGGTGCTAGTAAAAAGTATATATCATACAAAAAAAAAAGTATATATATATATGCGACCAAAAGCAATCTTTTACAAAGGTAGTTGTGGTTTACTACATTATATAACATATTACGTACTATGTACTCGCGTGGTAGTTCAAAATTGATTATATGAAGCGAGCCCACGCACGTGGAATAATTAAATCATTTGTTTTTTAAATTAATTTAAATTAAAACAAAAAATCCTAAAACCACTAATAATTGTTTAAAAAAATATGTTGGTTGTATGTTTTCAAAATATTTAACCAAAAAATAAATATTCCATCTCCATTTCACAATTATATTACTTGCTCAATCAGGCTCAATCATTAAATATTATGTATTATTAGACATTCATTACCTTTGACATTTTCTAATAAAACTTTTTATTTATTTTATTTATGCATATGACACTTTCGGCTTATCAATAATTCAAGTAGTGGCGTTAATTACAATATAAAATAGCTAGTAAAATAAATAAAGTATAAAATATAAAATATCAAAATAATTAAAAGGTAAATAAATAATAGTGGTGATAATAATGGTAACAACAAAAACAATGGTAACTATGGTGAATGGGTAACAAGGAGCAAGATATCACAAACGTATAGTGAGTTCATCGCACCATTTGGCGGCTGCCGGGCTGCCCTCGTGCAATTTGGCTAATCCTCCTTCAAACTCCGTGTTAGGGCATGTCTGGACAATGTGATTGATAGTTTGTTTATCGCCGCATTCGCACAGTTGAGAGTCGGACATTCCCCATTTATGGAGTAAGTAATTGCATCTTCCCTGTTCCGTCCAGATGCGGTTGAGAGTTGTCCATTGGGCCCGTGTAAGATCCCAACCAGGTACTTTTATAGTTGGGTCAGTAACAAGGGTTTTGTTACGAGTTTCTGCTATGCCCCATCGCTTTTTCCATAGCCCTTCTATGGGCTCTTCGGGTACTTCATTACGCCAGATAGGGTACCTTGAACTTAGCCTTATTGGGCGATGTTCCAGAATATCCTTTTGTAGGGGCAAGTTTTGAAAGGTGCTCAGTTTTAAGATGGTTTTTGAAGTATGAAATAACCTCCGGAGGTCGGGAGATGCTATGTTTGATAGGACCGGAAGCCATTCCGTTTGTGTGGATCTTACAGTTCCTGAGATGATTCGCATGGTGTGATTCAGTTGTACATCCACTTTCTTAAATGCGCACTTCTTGCCCCCATACTGGTGAGCAGTACTCGGCGACACTATACACTAATGCTAAGGCTGAAGTACGGAGTACACTGGTGCTGCATCCCCAATTATAAACAAATAATAAAAATTATAAACACAATAATATAATTAAGCTTTGATATTGTAAGCTTGAAATGGCGATTTTTTCCTGATTTTTAAGTGACATAACATCAAATTCTATATTTTAATAACGTATAAACACGAAAGAACGTGTGTATTTTAAATTACTGAGTGTTTTTATTATTTTTCTATATACTAAAAAAAAACGTTTTATTTAAAATAAAACAAATATTACATACATGTACATCAACGATAAGTACATAATATTATAAAAAAACATAGACATCAAAACTCCTTGATAATTCAAATAATGATAATTATTACCTTATACTTTCGTACAAAGTGTCACAATAAGATTAGAAAAATACAATACCTTTTGTTCTATTAATAATTTTGAACTTTTTATATGAAAAAAAATATTCCTACAGCAATAATGTACACTTTTATTTTATTTTAGGACACAAATTTCCAAATTTGAAATTTTTTATATTACTGTTTAAAAAAACATTAAAAATAATAGCTATTTTATAAACTTGGTTATTAGGAAAAAATTAGTGGTAATTTGTATTATTAATTTATTTGGTCATTAAATGAAAATATGGTCATAAATTAAATTGTATTTATCATTATTTTTTAAACTTTAGAAAAATGTAAATTTTATCGTGTATAATGTTAAAACTTAAATAATTTTGTGATACAGTAAATACACCTCTAATCCTATCATTCTCTATAGTCTATACCATAATATATATATATATGTATATATTAGCGATGATTAGTAAAAACTGATATTTACGCCTTACAGATGCTCATAAAATAATAGAAAATACTAATTTATACTATAAGCGAATTCTCGACAACAATATATAACTAAATTTTAGTTTTCGTTAAACGCGTGGGTTTTATTATTGCAACACGATACACGACACCTGGGTAAACATATTATTTCAGCAATACCGAATAATACGACACCGACGACGACAACACGTATATCACGTGCATTAAGTTGGTTTGGGATTTACACTTAAAACATACCGAGACGAAATTCGCGCGAAACGTAATTTCACGTCATCAGGCACAAATTTCTCAACTACGTGTACAAAGAAATAACGTTATACGTCTTTTATGTAAGAGGATCTACAGTGCATTAGGATAGACACGTGTACTCGTCGAACCCCCTCCCACCACCACCACGTCACCGTGTAGACAGAGCGAAACGTCATAAATTAAATATGATTTTATTAATTATTCATTTGCAAAGAGAATAACACTACGCGTAGAATTCGAAAAACGAACGAAAACTTTTTAAAATTTATAAAGAGGACTAAAAAAAATAAATAAATAAATAAATGAAAAATGTTACAAAGCGACGTCCGTCATCGTATACCCAATGTATATAATACATGATATGTTTTATATTATACGAGTACACCATACGTTTGTATAATATCGAAAAGCAATGCAAATGGCACGTCGTAGGTATTTATGTTTCATCTCGAAGTCGTTTGAAGGTGAATCGAAAAATATAAGCAGGACGTGTGTATTTACAGGTTGACATACCGAGTACAATCAGTGGTGCATCGAAGACTTTTGCACCCCACAGCATAACCCTTCATACTGCCGTTATTAATTTTAGCACTTTATTATACTTTTGATTAATTTGACGTTATTTACATTTTTGAAAATTAAGTACCAACAAGTACAACTTTATAAATTTAATTTCGTAGTTTATTATAAAAATTTAATAATGTGATGAAACTTGTTATAAGTAAATTTCAAGAACAGAATATTCATTAAAATGTTACTGTATATTGTAATTATGTTAGACGATATACGATCTAACACGTTTTTCTGTAACTTCTACAAGCAAATCTTTGTACAATTTCATCATGATTATAAATGCCTCGCTATAAAAAATTCTCTAAAAATTATTCGCCTCTTTCATTTTGCAGCATAGAGCCTGCACCTCTTTCATGTCACCCTTGAATACGCCACTGACAACGGTTTCCGGATAACTCGTATCATGAAAATCTGGTCATGCAATCACACGAGAAAAACATTTTAGTTATTTTTTTTTTTTTTTTTTTAGAAGCAAGCACAGTTTTAAATAAAAATTAAAAGCCATAAAAATAATAAAAAAGTACCAAATAAAATTGAAAAGTAATAATAGAATATTGACTAAAGCGAGCGAATATTTTAACGAATACCATCAGGTACTTGCACACGTCGTTGTTCTTAAATAATTTTGGTGTTAAAATCAGTGTTCAAGTTACCGTTTAATAGAGCGAAAAAAAAAGCGGGACATATTTCGCACGATGGGTGGGATTCTCTTGACGGGTGTATTGAATTTTAAAGAAACTATGAATCATTTCTTCAATAAAACGATTCTGAACAAGGGAAGTTAATAATATAAAAAATAAGTGCGAAAAAAAAATGTTAGAAAAATGTCCAAAATTTTTTTTCACATATTCAAAATTTTCTTGCGTAAAAATCTTTCTTATATGATTTTCTATCTATGTTTAAATTTTCATATAGTTCGGATCAAAAAAATAATGGTTTCCGAGTCGTTTTTGTCAAATTTTGGGTAGTTTTTTCAAAAAAAAAATGAAGAATTGAGAAATTCAAAAAATAATAACATCTCTAAAGTACCATTTAGAGGCAAATCCGGTTTCAAGAAGTTGCTGATCGAAACTTTTGGACAAGTATTTCTGTACGAAAAGTTGTACACAAAAAAAAAAAAACAAAAAAATAAACATCATTGTAAAAACACTAGCTTTTTTACTTCGTTCACAATATAAAAATAAGGTCTGTGAAACCGAATTGAAAAATCTATTTTTGATCGACAATTTTGAATTTTGGACCACTGTGTGCCCATCATATACGTACGCGAGACACGACTTAATATTTCATCAAATCACTATGCGAAAACAATTGTCGTACGACGTGTACACACACACACACACAAAGGCGCGTATATTATTGTACTTAAGTCGATGGTGGTATAATGTACGCGGTTACAGTCGAAAACACAATAATAATAATTGAGGTTTTCGCGAGCTCTGGTTCGAGTTCTGCGATATCGTCGTGACGCGTTCACCGCGATGGAAACGTTATTATTGTTACTATTAAAACCGACACTTTTTTCTCCACCACTAGTCTCCCCCTCCCCCCTCCCCCCGTATCTCTTTTGTTTTCCTATATGCGAGTCGGTGGTTGAAATATCGTACGTCGTTATGTCATTATTATTATTATTGTTATTATTATTCTCGGCGCCACGAGAGAACGGCTCTCGAACAATATTTCCACTCTTCGCGCGTACATATATATATATAAATTATTTATAGTACGTGTTATGACGGCGTACGCGTACGACTACGAGATAAATAGTAATTTTTCTCATTAAATTACACTCGACGCGGTTGCGATTTTTACGCTCGCAATATTAATAACGCGTCTCTCGAGCTCGCTTTGTGGTGTTTTTTGTCTTTTTGTTTTTTTTCTTCGCTCTCGACTGACTGTAACTACGTCGTTGTCGTCGCCGCCGTCGTAGAGACACTTGGTTTTTTTTTTTATTGCAGCTGTTTTTATTCGTTTTTTCATTTTTTTTTTTTTTCTAAACCTAGGTGAGAACAGCGCAGAGAGACATAAAAAACGAAACGATCAAATCTGTGTCTGCACACCAGTGGTGTATTTTAGGGGACGCTCAAATCCCCTAAGATCGTGGCCACTATCCTTTTTCGGTTCAATGTAATCTAGTTATATACTTATAAGTTATAATCAGTGCTAGAAAAATAAAAAAAAATTGGTTTTAACTTTGTCGCGGTTTAAACGTTATTCGTTGTATACCTACTGCTTGTGGTATTTAGAAATTTGTATGTTATTAAATTTTCGCGTTTAAGGTTATTGACTTCTTACGTTTAACGTTATTGAAAATTTAAACATTTTTCACTCTTTGCGTTAACCGTGATTGTAATTTTATTCATTTTATTACATTATTTATTATTTATTTCATTATTTTAAGGTACCTATGCAAAATGAAATTACCATTTTCACCCTGTGGTAAAATGTCAATGAATCTAGTTTTTACCCTATTGAGTATGTTTCTATTAAATATATGTGGTCCTAAAATTAAAAATCATCACTTTTCCATAACATTTGTCACATGGTAAAAAATTAAGTTAACATTATTTTCAAATTTTCACATTCAATGAAGGTAAAATTGTTTGATAATTTTATCGAATCTGATGAAAACTATATAGGATAGGTGGTAGGTAAATTCTAAAAAAAAAAATCTAATTTGTTTAGATTTGAGGATCAATATTTAGGATTTATTACTAAATAAATAAAATTAATTTTGTACAATGTTTTACATAGAGTAGTAGTAGATTATTTTCGAAAATTTCGAAAATAACGTGCAGTCTTAATGATAATCTATGATCTACAGAAGGATTAAATAACTTAATTCAACTATAAGTCCCAACTCAAAAATGTTGTCAAAAAAATACTAAAACAATTGTAAGAAACCTAATTCAATTTAACCTTTATCTTTTATAGAAAATAAAAAATATAATACGGACAATTGGGAGGGCTTCATCCCCTTAGCCACCCCTACTTTGTGTACGCCACTGGATGAGGCTATAGTGGCGGGGGGAGTGGCTTAGTCGGCCAAGGTATGACGTGGTGTTTTTTTCGTCCTTGGCCACGTTCTTTCTCAAATTCCTAGTCGAGTCCCATTTCTATTTGTATTTTCCGAGTCCAAACACTGCAGATATTATTGTAATAAGTAAATTTATAATCTCTTAATTCGCCTGACGGATTTTCCTCGACAACACTGACGAATTCGGCGCGTTGATGTCGGCACGTTAAACCGCTGTGTTTTATGACGTGTTTAAAAGCAATGTCGTACTACTCTCGATAATTAATAGTCTCGTTTTTCGCCAGTCGTTTACAGCACGGCTGATGAGAGGGGAGAGGGGGAGCAAATGATGGCCCGCCGCGAAAAACGGTTGAAATATTATTCCCCACCCTACGCACTAAATCGTCGACCGTTCAAAAACGAAATGAAATATTTGTCGAAAATTATTCGACATTATAGCCTCGATGTTATCGCCTGTATAAATCAGTGGTGTGTCCGTCCCTTGTGAAAAGGACGTCCGAAACGAAACCGATCGATTCAGTGGCGTACCGCCGGGGGGGGGTTAGGGGTTTGACCCCCCCCTATAAAAAGTCATGTGTTAAATTTTCTATTATGGCATTACTATTATTACATTTGAAATAGGAATTATAAATAAAAATCAATTAAATCAAAAAATTATTATTTTGTGTGGATTTCGCTGGATGACGACAATAATAGGTATTGATATTATCAAATTTATTATAA
>JAIPRM010001860.1:0-34306 GCA_025469315.1 Stegophylla sp. TES_Ste_2020
GAATTTTATGAAAATTTAAACATAGATAGGAAATCCTATAAAAAAGATTTTGGCGCAAGAAAATTTTGAAAATGTGAAAAAAAATTTTGGACATTTTTTTTTTCTTATATTATTAACTTCCTTCGTTTAGAATCGTTTTACTGAAGAAATGATTTATCGATTCTTTAAAATTGAATACACCCGTCAAGAGAATACCACCCGTCGTGCGAAGTACACCCATCGTGCGAAGTATGTCCGGCTTTTTGAAATTTAAATTCCAATATAAAATCGAAAAATCGATATTTTTAATGTGATTCGGTATAGAAGAGTTTATTCCAGTATGTCATATTTGTTATTGTTTTGTAATTAAACAGTGCTCATTCATAATAAAAATATTAATTCCCAATTTATTCTCCGATTCCCCAATTTATAATATGAATCAATGAAATCTTGATTCGAGAATGTATAAAATCGGAAAACGAAGAATGTATGTGATCTATCACAAATAAACACCGTGTACAATTCAACGAACTAATTATTAATAATATTAATATTACTACTATCAATATCATTAAAACTACGTAACTTAAATTTTACACAATAATAAATAAAATCGTATTTAAAACTCGTTTGAATTTAAAGCAAACGTACTGAGTATATTGTAATAATTCGCTTTACTTTTCTGTGTACAATGAAATACGAGTTAAACTGGCCTGTAGAATAGTATTTTGTAATTTGTTTTGAAAAATAAGCTTGTTTACAATATTAATAAACAAATATTTAACACTATATTACACTGTACGCGGATAAACACATTTATATTGGCATAAAAGGTCACTGTCGATAAAAACGTATATTTTTCGTTTTGGCGGTCCGTTGCCTACATACACCAGAGGTTCCCAATCTTTTTTGACTCACGGCACCCCATATATTTTCAAAAAATTCTGAGCCACCCTTAACTCTATACTTTATATTAATATATCGTGTATTTATACTTATAATTTGGAACTTTATTTTTTCTTTAGCTAGGTACAACCAAAAGTGGCAAAATAGTATATACCTACATATATTATTATATTTTATTAAACAAATTAATACATTTTACGTTAATCCTACATTTTATATTTTGAGTGAAGCGAAGAAGCTAGTATTTTTGTTAAATATTATTATGTTAATATATTATGTTTAATATTATTATTTTTTTATGTGGACACGTCAAAAGATTCGACCAGCAACTTTTTAAACCACGATTTGCTTCTAGATTGTGCTTATGAGAGATAATTTTTCGAAATTCTCAATTGTATATAAAACCAGTATGCCAATTGAAATAGATAGAACATTACAGTATTACTACAAATTATAAAAAAATTAATAACTCACTAGGTTTTATATAATCTATGCTATTATACACATACATTATATTTTTCATAAAATTATTTTTTCTCAAAAATTATGATTCAAACATTTTGGTGGCACCCTTATTTAAGTTTGCGACACCCCGGTTAGGAATCACTGACATACCCAATTGAGATAACCTTTTTCGTTCGGCCCAAAATGCCTATAGTTTTCCAATAGATGTACCTACGCGTGAAGTCTCGCACGCAGTTTTTTCAATTATTATTATTATTCGTACGGACAACAGACGTGTACACACAGGAGTAGGTATAGTGTTAGTAGTTGTAGTGCTGTAGTAATCATGCCAATCGCGTTCGGGTAAAACGTTCTAATGAAAAAATACGAGTATTAGTGTACGAATTTCAATTAAAAACTATGAGCGCATGCGTTGTCGTCGGCTGTGAACCTATACGTCGCCGGTTCTCTCTGGTGTATATATATATATATATATATATATAATTTCCTTGGGATTTATCGATCTATATATTCCCGTCGTTACCGTTTTCCGCCGCCCGTTCGGACCGCGTTCATTATACGATCGGCAATCTAACAACTACGCGGTCGTCGGAAAGTTGCCAAACATTAAATACGTGCGCGCGCGTGTTCATTTAACCCTTAGCGCGATTTTTCGCGCAGACCTATTAGCGCGCGCACCAACGAAATGATTTACGCTTTTGGCGACGTCCGCGAACTCACTTTTCCTCGCCACCGGGCATTTGGCCAGCGCTTCGACGACGGGAAAACTATATCTGTTGTGAACAGGGTCCGCGCTGACCGTCGTCGCAGTCGAAGCCAACGAGCGTGTAATGTTTCGCTCTTTAAACGTGTGTTTACGTGGCATCCTTTATTCGACTTCGATGACGGCGTCTGCAGGGTGAAATTCGCCGCCAAAAACGTTAAGTTTTCCAACCCCCCAGTGGTCGAAGTGGGGTAGGATACGGAGGGATGCCATCCCTCTACTTCTTGTCATCGGCATTTTTCATCCCGCCACTTATTTTGTTTAAAATTATTCATCCGTATTGGATTTTGAAAAATTAATCGATTTTTGTCGTAAACACAGCGAAAGTTTACAATAACTTTTTTGTTCTATTCGTTAGGTTAGCATAAATGAAAATATTTACAAATTTTTAGTCTGTAAACTCGTGTTGAACATGAAATTTTTTCAATAATTAAAAAAAAGACTTTCTTTTAAAAGTACCTAACCTATATATTTTTCATAGTAGTTTTTCTGATCAGTAGTTATTACGATAAGAATCATATAGAAATTGAGTATTTTAAGTAGGTTTTATTCAGTTTATCTAAGCATTCATTTTGATTTTTTTTTTATATAAATCTAAAATTTAAGAACAACAGGGTTGGTTTCATCCCCCCACTTATTTTGATCCACTTCAACCACTGCCAATCCTCCTCTCCCTCCTGAAACCCTGGAAACACTAGAACACGGATTTTGAAATACTTATTTTACTCCACTATTTTTACATCAACCCCTTTATGATTTAAATATTATTTTCTTAAGCCCTCCACTTTTTTCTCAAAACTAACCATCTGTTTCACATCTTAAAATCAAGCTATGACAGTTTTTGAATGTGCCTTGTAAATAATCTTACTTGTGATAAGGTGTAAAGTTATGAATTTAATATTTATTTAAAAAGTATTTAATGTGACGGATTTTTAAATCAGTTTTCACCCCCCTAAAGGCCTTCAGCGACCATTTTGAGAAAGAAAGCCTACACTAAAACGACATAATACAAATATATTTTCTATTTCAACAAGTCGCTACGAACCAAATTCTGCTAAATGTGTTTCTTTATACTTTCAAATGGCGTAACGTGTTTATATACGTTGTGCGAGCAACAGTTTCAACTGGCTTTATGTTAAGAGCAAAAACGAAACGCGTTTCCACCTGTCGACGCAAAATTGGAAACGAGTAGCGACAAGTTAATCAATGTTCCCAATAGACAGTGACAGTCACTTGTTTTGTTTCGAGTTTATAGCTGTGTATTGTCATACTTTCCGTGTTATTTCTGCCCTTTATGATTGATCAAACCCGATAAATCATTTGTAATTTTTCTTTTACCACGATTATTTTTAAAAAGAATTCAATAAAATTTAAAAGAATACTCTATAGTTACCCAACTATACTAACTCGTGTAAACCTATGTTTACTAAACCAAAAATTTAGTAGAGACTGTACAATCAGTGTTTGCTTCGTTATACGAAACACTATGTTATATGTATTTCTGATTACATAATGAACTTTTGTATTAAATTTATTGGTTTCGTATAGATATGTTTCAAATAAACGAAAACAACTGAGTGGGAAAAGTGGTCAATATTTGTGCAGGGCTGTCGTTCCTTCGGATAAACCTGAAGAAGTCAGACAATTTAAGTTTATTAATGGAGATCCGGGAAAAGTCAGAGATTCGAAAACATATTTCGGTAGAAAAATTGGTTTAACTGCTTTTCTAAAATTTAAATTCTACTGGTCACGGAATTAATTAAGGTACTCTCAATGCACTTCGTCGGTACTCTGGAAGCTAGACCTTGTAGGCAAAAAAAAACACGTTTCCGCCCACTAGACCAGCTCTACCACTATATGCAACTAGTTAAGAGTGTTAATTGAGCAATTATTTTTGTTGATTTGTAGTACTTTGTGCTAAATAAGCTCAGAGAGAAGTATTGTTGTTTAGAATTTAGGATTTAATTTAATATTAACTAATTTTCAGTAGCAACTTTTCGAAAATTTTTAATCAATAAATATTGGGTATGAAAAACTAAAATGTTCTTTTTCCAAAATCTGAAAAATCAAGGGTAATTTTCAATTTTAATAAGAGTGGATCCACCCTATTGTTTAACTATTTCTCAATTCTCACCAAGGTAATTGATAATTACTCCGTCGTTTCGTGCTGATCTCATTCTGCGAAACGCTTCGATTAACGTATAATTATTATTGTGCATCACACGCGCGTTGTCCGTGTAGTGGTTGTTCATTAGTTTTCGCTTAATGATTTCCAAAACCTTCCGCCTAGAACTGTTTTATAATTGTTCGTCTTGTGTAACAACGTGTTCATAGTCGTACAACAGGTGTCTATAATAATACAACACACAAACGGGGCACCTTTGTAGTGCATTGCAAGTATAGAATAACTATGTCTTGTACGACTAACCTGAGTATAATAATATTATGCCCTAAATAATATTTTCGTTTAACAGTTCCACGTGGGTTAATTGTCGTAAACGATCATAATTTCAATCGTTATCGACAACAGGAACATTTTAATTGCGTTTAAATTCGCGTAAGGTTATTATTATAATATTATTATATAATAAATTATTCGGGTTTGAGGCATATACGTCGTAGTCGTCGTGTTGTAGATAATATACGCTGTATTAGTATTAATATATGAATAAGAGACCTGCAATTATTATTGTACGCTTCCGGATTCGAAAACGTGTCAGGTGAGAAACTATGTCGTTGTCAATGTTATTATATTATAGTTATTGTGTCCCATAGATTAAGATGGAGGTGAACTTACAGATGTGGTATTTACGTTTTAATTGACATAAAAACAATCATTTTCAACGTCTCGATTGGGTTATAAATTTTATGTATACTAAAATAATAATTAAATATTTATGTCCATTTGAAAATTCAACATTTCTTAAGACCTTATCGGTTATTCTGAGTTTAAAAGCTTTAATGATATCTTGTAAATAGGTACAAAAAAATTATTTTGTTAGTTTATAATCGATTTCAAAAATATTGTTATGGAAGAAGAAGAAATGAGCAAAATTTCATTTTTTTTTTTCATTACTGTAATGAATCTTAATAAGATAAAACGTTTCAATGAGTTCTATTACATTTGTTTAATGTTATATTTAAATAGTATCTAGTTTATGACATATGCATGTTATAGAAAATATAAGAAATATAAGAAGTTTTATAAGAAATTTAATGAATTTTCGACATTGCAACATTATTTTAAAAAATACACGATATTTGACTGAAACTGTCTAATACTTTACGTGAGGCACATATTCTGTTCTTACACTAACATTATTATCCATACATATATTTATTCAGGATATAGTATTTTTATCGAGATTATTGTTTTTCTTTAAATATTAGACTATCATAATATGTGTCACATCTGAATGAGATAAAAAAGTCGACTAGTAAATAAATATATAATCTGGGGACGTTGCGGTCATAAACGTAGTTTTGCACGCCGCCGCCGATAGGTTGTAAATATTTCGAAATAAAAATTTTCCTCCAATAGACGCATAATAAAAATAATATAATAATATGTTTAAAATTGATTTCTGACGGTTTGTACACGCAGTTTTTTAAGGTGCAGAAAATATTTTAACCTTGTGACACAAATAAGTCGAGCAACGAAATCATAATAAATTACTCACACGCGGTCACCGCGTATATATATATATTATATTTCGCTTGCTTGTTTCGGATTGAGAAACGCCTGCGCCGCCGCTGCCGCCGCGGTGTGCTTAATAATTATCTCTGTCGCCGTGCGGCTCAAAGATTTTTGACAAATTATCGAAATTTGCCAGAAACGCTTGTTTATTATATTCTTTTCACTGCTCTCGGCAGACGACGGCGGCGGCGATGACACCACGGTTATTTTCTAGTGCATCTAAAAAAAAAAACCCAAAGAAATTATATTTTATGTATTATATACGCGACATACACTCGCACTGAACCGTCGTCGTTGTATTATATGATGTATACTATAACAGCAGCACAGACTACGGTTATTAGCCATTAGCGGCGGCAACACACATAATGCCAATCGGATTTTTCATTGATACATCGGCCGCGGACACTTTGGTACACTTCAACTGCGATGAATATAATAATAAAATAATACACACACACACACACACAAATAGATACGGTTCTGTCCATTGTGTGTACAGACATTATATTATTATTATTATGTGTTTCGCGACCTCGTTTAGTCGCAAATTTTTCACAGATCTTAAGCCAGGATATGTATGTCGGACACACACACACACACAATAATATTCTCTCGGATCGTAGTGTGTGCAACTAAATAATATGATATCGTCGTAACGTTGCATTTTGATTGTTTGAAATTCACTCCGCCGTTGAACGAATAGAACGAAATATACTATTTATTATTGTGTGTGTGTGTGTGTACGGGCTGCTGGACGACGTCTTAGATTTCGAACGAAGTGAAGAAGCTAGTGTTTTTACAATGATGTTTATTTTTTTTTCTGTGTACAACTTTTCGTATGGAAATACTTGTCCAAAAGTTTCGATCAGTAACTTTTTGAAACCGGATTCGCCTAACATTTTTTTTCTCATTTATTTTTTTATATTATTAACTTTCTTCGTTCAGAATCGTTTTATCGAAGAAATGATTTATCGTTTCTTTAAAATTCAATACACCTGTCAAGAGAATCCCACCCGTCGTGCGAAGTATGTCCGGCTTTTTTTTTAGTATACACAAACCGTGTAAATAAATACGTAGAACTTAACGATATTCATATTACGACAACGCGAGACTCGTATTCGAACGACCGTTTTCTTCTCTCGTCGCCCCACCGTATAATGTGGAACTGATGTAGAGTCTCTATGACGTTAATTCTGCAATAATCTTATATTTTTACCCGTTTCAGTACGAGTTTTATCGGAAATCGATATTTATATACAGACTAATAATATTGTGTCCTTAATTTATATTCGTTTTCTCTATTCGAGTTTGTCTAGTTCGCGATTCGTAACAATAATAATAATATCGACTATTATTTTTAATGATTTTTAATTGATATTTATATTCGAGTTTACTTAATAAAAATAAACATTGTTTTACGTATGTATTCGACTATATCAATATTACAATAATAGTGTGTTGGTAAAAACGAATATAATATTGCTTGTAATTTATTAATGACGTAATTTACTCGCATCCGGAAATTAGTGGCATCTAGTCGGCTAGGAACGAACTTTCGACTCTTTTACAATCGATTATAGGTAATTTTCAACCGACAAATTTAATTAGAGTACCTACTCCTGATTTCCGTCCTTACTCGGTCGATCTAGTTACTCGCGATAGTGATAGTTGCAGCACCACTACATGTTATCAGTGGCAAAAGTATAGAAGAGAAAAGGAGACAATTTCCCTCCCGCGCCCTCTATCAATAACTAATTAATAAACTAATAATTGGTCATTATGAGTCTTATAGAAACTTTTTCATAATTATAATCCATAAATGATTTATATATAATATAATGTATTCTTAATAGATGCAATATTGAAATAATTGTAAAAAAAGTAAAAGTGTTTTAATTATAATAATTAAGTAAATAAATGTACCTAGGTACTAGGACCTGTGTCCTATAGTTTAGTTTTCTTGTTAAAACCACGGGTTTCATAACAGAAAATTGACAATCATTTTGATTTTTAAAAACAAATCAAAAGCTTTTTAACTAACAAGTTTCAATGATATGGACATTGAGGAATCGCGTGTAAGGGAATATTCCCATATTCCGTGTATGCGTGGGGTGAGGAAATCTACCCCACAGCTCACTTTTAGGCGAAAGAATATAGAAACGTAGAGGTATATTGTAAAAAAATTGTGCATGATTTTGTCCCCTCCGAATTCCGGACTTCGAACATCACCTACGATTGTAAATCGCGATAACAGTCACCGCAGGACCGCCTCGGTATTCAGGTGATTTTGAAGTGATATCTGCAGTAAGAGATCGCTTCTAAAAATATTATTATATTATTAGTCGGATCCGCCGACAACACTGCACTTATGGAACGCGTACACAATATATCGTCGAGTCGCTGTCCGTTTGCTAACAAGCACTGTTGTAATAATCGTGATAAAAAGTATTACGGCCACCACTCGCTCGGACAACGATCATCATACACATTATAGCCCAAAACGTCTGTTGTTTATTTTCTTTCCTCGTCATACTTAATCGAAACTCGGACGGCTTTCTATACAATACTGGTTCCAGCCGTTACTTCATTCGGTGTGTAAAGTTAAAAGTTAATTTTTGTATTTACAAAATACATATATCGTATGTATATTCATTTTTAAGGTATATAACTAGATCTGCAATTGTACATGATCATTTTTACAAGGTGACCAACTTAATGCAGCATGCACCTACAATAACTTTCTTATGGTTTAATAATATTTTATTATACTCTTTGTGTTTTTTTCGTATACACAATAACACACTCTTATTACGTAGTATTTTTTGGTTAAATTTTAAGGGACGACTACGAGTTGGTTCCCTTTTGTCGAATTGGTTCCTGCGAGATTTCATGGTAATACAACAATGTTAAATTAAATTTTCAAATTATTATGATATACTCAACCAGCAACTATTTCCTTCCTATTTATGACTATCAGCAGATTCTGTGCGTGTTTTGGTACTTGTCGCTTAGCTCTGCTCCATCTATATAGTACACCCCTAGACTTGTTAGGCAACTTGAGGATATTTTGGTAATGAAACGCCAAAATTTTCACAAGACCGACGTTCAATATTTCCCGATAGTTCTTTTTGGAATCTGTATTTGATTCAATTTTATCCGGGAACCAATTCTGCGTTTCCCATTTTAAGTTTGATATTTTTCAAAACATTATTTTCTTAACTCAAACAAAAAGATAACTCGAAATATTTTTTAATTTAAACATCCGTTTTTAATAGAAACACCACGGTTGACATTGTTGTCCGCTTTTGAAGAAAATAATAATCAAAATTATTATCGTATAACAATATAATTTATATATCCACACTATAATTATAACCCATGAATACTAGTCACTCGGTTATTCGCATACATAGTAATCAGCGGACACGAAGAGATTAATTAATTTCGACATCACAATACCACGATATTTTAAGTGTTTATGTTATACAATACCCGGAGTGGAAATTATTAATGAAAACGATACACGAATATTACGTAAATACGGCGTATAGAACAAAGTACGTTTTTTTTTTCTTTCTTTCTTTTATTTAGAAAAATAATAAAATCAAATTAAATTAATAAAACAACCTTTGTAAATATAATTTTTACACGTGTGTACACCAAATATTATATTATAATATTCAAGGACGATTCCATTGTACATTCCATCACATTATTATTATAATGTGCTTCGTGTTATTTATCATATTGTGTTAACAACACGGTAGTTACAATAAATTGCAAACAAAACTATAAAAATACAATATTATATTAATGTATATAATTATTTTCCTCGCCATCAATAGTTTATTGTCAGTTATTATTTTCAGTGTAAATTTAATTTGGTTACGGAAATTTTTTATTTTTCATTTTTTCAAATTGGTTCGCTCTCGTTTTTCCGTAAAGCGTTCACGTTAAATATTATATTGAATCGCACGGTCACCCACGGCGTTCGTGTAGGAACCATAAAAATTATATATATAATATATATATATATTATTATGTAGTTATATGATTGATGGTTTTCGATGAATTCCAAACGTTTCGTGAGAGCCGAATGTCCACGCGTCGATTTTAATTAAAAAAAAAAAAAAAACTAACCAAAGGCGTCCTGCAATGTGTCCGACGGATCTTTTATTTTTCCGTATTACGTGCTTTCTCTTTCCTATCCGCCACTTTAACCGTCGACCGATATGTGACTCTAAAACAGAGATATATCAAGTGCCTTTCACTGCAGTTTTCGCACATAGCACATAATATACGAGTATACGTAGTGGTTCTAGTCACGGCTAAGCAACGTAATACACGGATAAAATCGCACTCGAAATTTTGTACTTTTTCGTATTTATACACAAACACGGTTTCGGGGTTGTCCGAGACACGTACCCGAGTCCACCGTGTATGTAATTTAGTGTAATGGCTTAAAATTTTACCAAGTTTTCATATTAGTTCTTTTTTTTTAGTGCTCAAATATTACATTTTAAGACAAACTGAATTAAAAAACATAAAAAATTATGAAACTTACATACGTCTAAAAACAACATGGCCCAACGTATTTTTTATATATTTATTATGACGAATAATTATTGTAAAACAAAAAAAAAAACACTTTAGTGGAATGAAGAAATGAAAGTACGAGAAAACGTAAACGAATTTATTTTATAGCTTCCAAAAAACATGGTTAGATTTTCGTTAAAAATTACTAGTATGTGTACTTTGAATAATACCTAAGCTAACACGCATTTATATGAATAACATATAAATTTATGTCTATAATCATTATAAAGGCTTCCGTTCTTTTTCTTTCTTTTTTTTTTTTTGACTATTGTCCTTTTCCTTTTTCATTTGTACACACGAGGCGCATCCTTGATCCTATATTATTTGTCAATCGTGTCCTAGTCTCGGTCTTACCCTGCGGTCCTTCCCTTCTACGCTTCTTTCTATTATCATTTTTAACAATCTTTCTTGTCGTGTACGTGACCTATCCATTCATTTTGTCTTCTGACTTTACTCTTCCATAATAATCCTCCTTCTGATATTTTTTCTAGTACTTCGTTATTGTCTACTCAATCTGTGCATCTTTGTCCCTTATCGTTTTGTTGGAAGGATCCCCTCCATTTATGGAGTGATGTGTTATTATTATTAATTAACATGCGACATGTGAAAGATTCCGCCCATAGTGGCATAACTCGGGGGTGGTATAACACCCTTAGATTTGAAATTGGCACTTCCAACCGGGGAAAAAAAATCAAACCGTTGATATTTCATTTTTAATCTCATGTGCGTTTGTCGTTAATTCTATAATTGGCCTTTTATCTGTGTTATCAATCTTATTAAAAAGAAAATGTTAGCCTATGAATAAAAAGAGAATAGTCCAACCATTGGACCAAAGGCGATCATTTGTCGAAACATTGACGTGGTATGCTATTATTTCGATTAATGTATTATTAATAGTATTATTAATTGTAAATATTTTATACAGACAAAAATTAAAGTGATACATTTGTTGAAGAATAAATTACTTTGGATTTTAAAATATTATACACTTTAATAACATTTTAGAATACGTGAAGGGATACTTAAGTGGAAAATCTCGCACGGCTTTATAAATGTTTTTTTTTTTTTTTTTAGCCCTTCCAATATTATAACATCCCCTAGTTGCGTCTATGCTCACTAATTATTCACTTATCCGCGAAAATCGAATATCACAACTGACCACTGACGTATTTGTTTCATAGGTGTGACATGGTAATTGCGTCCGCAGCATAATCCTGACTGGTAACGGGGACCGTGTGGACATGTCCACGACCAGCGGTGGTGCAGACAATTCCTCCGCACACATGCAGCAACAAGACACCTCGGTAACCACGGTATACAACGGTGACAGGACCATGGTCACGGGCCAGAAAGCGTCACCGCCGTCTTCGTCATACGCCGACAGCGGTGTGGACAACTCTAACACAGAATCGTCCGCCGGTGACGCCAAACTCATTATTGACGTGCCCGACTTTTCCAGAGGTGAATATCATCGTGAAACGGCTGAATAGTCGAAATCGGTTTCCGAACCAGTTACAGTGTATCCTAGGTTCAAATTGTGAATAAAAAAAATCGAAGAGTAGCTCTTTTTATCAAGCTTTGAATTGTGATAGGAGAATTTGTGCTGTTTCCTGACGATCTGAGGGTCCCATTTTTCACAATTCTTGATAATAATTTAGCACTTATCTAGCGATCGAATAACTCTACAATATTATATTATACTAAAACTGTTAATTTAAAAAAAATATAGCCTATAAAATAATGTGTTGGATAATATTAAAACTGTCTCACTGTTCGTTACGAACAATAATTATGTAACGTTATATAATTAAACAAGGCCAAATGTAGAGGGGAGACGAAGCAGGGCACTTGCCCCAGAAGTCTTGATCAGGGGGTGCCAAATTATCAAATAATAAGTGCATATATTTACAGTTTTTATTCATTATATAAGGAGTATTTAAATTATAATTTCCATTTGTCAATTCAAATAATTTTTATTTCAATGTCTATGTTTAACACACAATTTTTCTAATCTAATATCTATGTGTTTTTCTTCACCCCCTTTTTGTGTGTGTGTGTGTGTATAGAAACTGGAAAATAATTATTACAGTGGCATAATAGAAGAGGGCTGTATTATTAGAAGACGCTTATTTTACACTTTTCCTCGGGTAAAAAATATATTAGATCCAGCTTTGTAGTTAAATATCACATACATAATTTATACTCAAAAGAAATATTCACGCGAATATCGTAAATTAATTGTATATGCGTGTGTGTTTTTTTACGCAGGAATGGAAACACCTCGCGCGGGTATCGACAACCCGAGTTTTGAGACTGATAAAACTGATATACCAAAACCTATGGCTAACGGGCACAACGGCACCGTTAATTTAGAAAACGGTAAACACGAGAAAGATAAAATGGCTGAAGCTGTGAATTTAGAATTAATCAACATGAAACCGTTTGCGAAAAGTGTCAACGGCAAGGGGAACGGCGTTCCCGCAAAAAAGAAAGAGACCTCCGTCAACATGAACGACACGTACGATGACTATTTCATCCCCGTGAACGAACACAAGAAATACATCAGGTTGGTTTATTGCGATTTTTTTTTTTTTTTTTTAATAATCCGGTTCAAGTATACTTGTTACGAACCCGTATAGCGATCACTGAGTTTTTCTCTCTCTTTACTCTTATTATAATTTCATTTGTCGACCGCGCAGGGGCGGAGAAAAATTGTACGTGACCAAAGACAAACGGGACATGAATCAATCCAAAAAGCCGTTCATGTGTTGGGTGTTCGGCCTAGTCCTGTTGGCTGCAGCCGTGATTATTGCGATTTTAGCATCGAGTGAGTGTTGTTGTCGATGTCGCGTTTGACACCGTCCACGTCAAAAAACGATGTCGAATAAACGTTTATTTTTGCAGCCGGTGTTATATTCAGTAACGAAGCTGTGGAAAGTCACGGATTCGCGGATAACGAGAAAATTGCCGGTTTCGGCGGCCACCATTCTCATTTCTCTTCGGTCAGCCCTTCGCCCGACATGGGTAGTTCGACTCCGTCCAGTCCGCCGACCACTGACATGTCAGGGCTATATTTACCGAGAACCGTGGAAGGACAAATCGTGATCGACAACATGGAATTCACGCCGGGCATGGCAAACAAGTCGTCCACGGAATTTGAAGAATTAGCTAGTTCGATCGAGACCGAGGTAAAGTGCACGGTCAAATCGAATTCGTCTTAAGTATAGTACAATTGTAACAATATTCTTTATGGTTTTGTAGTTGAAAAAAGTCCTGTTCAACGAGCAATCATTAATCGGTGCTTTTGATGCAGTGCGAGTTAAAGTCTACGAATTTTCGTAAGTTCATATTAATTTTAATAATTTAAAAATTAATAAATTTCGTGGTTAATAACGTGATTATTTTATTATATAGTTCTGGAAGTGTTGTCGCCAAGTACAGAATAGGAATGGAGGAAAACAACGAAGATAGTATTGCACAGGATTTACTTGACGCGGAAAATCTCAAAAATCGATTAGATTCTTATTTACGAAATTCTAACGGATACTTATATAATTATAGAGTTCCTATCCATAGATTGCGTTCGGACCGTAAGAAAACCTCAAAACAGACAGATTTTGTTTAAATTAAATTTTTCTAACCTCATTATGTTTACAGGTGTCATTGATAGATGCAAAGTGGATAATGGAAAATGTTCTCATTACTGTATGTACAGCTACGTCAATTTAGATTTTGAATGTTACTGTCCATCCGATCTTGTTTTAAAGGCGAATAAGAAAGACTGCGAAAGTATCGGTAAGTGTTAATATGTCTAAAATTATTATATTTCAATGTAACATTTTAATTCTTTATAATTCAGCAGCCAATGGTGCTATGATTGACGATGTTGACATATATGGTGAACATGACCTGAATTCAGAATCAGAAACAAATCCAGAACTTGATTCTGAAATTGGAGTTAAGCCAGAACCAGAACCTAGTTCAGAACCAAATGTTATTGCCGAACCAGAGCCTAGTTCAGAACCCGAAGGAAAAGCTGAACCAGAACCCGAAGTAAAAGCAGAACCAGAGCCTAGCTCAGAACCCGAAGTAAAAGCAGAACCAGAGCCTAGCTCAGAACCCGAAGTAAAAGCAGAACCAGAAACTAGTTCAGAACCCGAAGTAAAAGCAGAACCAGAGCCTAGCTCAGAACCCGAAGTAAAAGCAGAACCAGAGCCTAGCTCAGAACCTGAAGTAAAATCTGAACCAGAACCTAGTTCAGAACCCGAAGTAAAGGCAGAACCGGAACCTAGTTCCGAACCTGAAGTGAAAAGTGAACCAGAACCTAGTTCAGAACCTGAAGTAAAAGCTGAACCAGAACCCGAAGTAAAATCAGAACCCGAGCCTAGCTCAGAACCTGAAGTAAAAGCAGAACCACAGCCTAGCTCAGAACCCGAAGTAAAAGCAGAACCAGAACCTAGTTCAGAACCCAAAGTAAAGGCAGAACCGGAACTTAGTTCCGAACCTGAAGTGAAAAGTGAACCAGAGCCTAGTTCAGAACCTGAAGTAAAATCTGAACCAGAGCCTAATTCTGAACCTGAAACGAAACCAGAACCTGTAGTGAAACCTGATCTAGAACCTACTCCTGAGCCTGAAACTAAACCTGAACCTAGTACAGTACCGATTTCTAAAGCAAGTACAACAGATAGTTACGACTCGTTGTCAGATGTGGAACTTAGTTCAGAATTAGATTCTGCTGAACAAAATAGTAAATCTGTAAATTCTTCTACAGAAATATCGGCTATGGATCAATCCGACAGAGAAGCAAAATCACACTCGGACGAAGTTTTCAGTCATGAAATCAAACCTGAAATGACTTATTCCGTATCGACAGAGTCCGACATTGAAACGAAAACCGAGTCAGTGTCTGAAAAAGACTCTAAATCGAAAGAAAGTACTGGCGCTTCATTGGGAGATGTGATTTTGAATAGTTCAGAAGAATCTACTACGTTACCAGCAATTGCTGAAGACTGGTTGACTACTACGGTATCCAGTGCTCAGAGTATTCCAAAATTACCCAGTGACTTGGAAGTGACAGAAAAAGAAAACAGTGCTATGGAAGAGGAAACAAAAACCGAACCGAACACTCTAATGGGTGTCATTCCGGTGGAAATTGCATCTAAAAATTCAACTTCTATTGATATGATGCCTGGATCTAGTAGTGAAAGTTCGTCTGAACGAATGACTGAACGACCCGATAAATTAGTTTCAGATAGTGCAGAAGACATGTCAGGTATGATGACTACTGCAAAAACAGAGGCCAGTGCAAGTACGAAGGAAGACACCATGGGTTCGTCTACTAAAGAAAACGAAAATGTTTCGAAAGAAAACGTTACGGAATTCGCTGAAATGACCACTATGCCACCAGTTGTAGAACAAGAATCGATTAAAAAACTCAATAGTTCGGTAGATTCGAATACAACCGAAAAAACCCATGTAGATGATTTGTCGTCCTTGGAGAAGACGAACATACCAGATCCTACTAAAAAGTTACAGTCCTTGGTTTCGCTTGAAGAACCGATTACTAATACGCCTAACTCTGATGCTCTTAGTACGTCTACCCAAAGCAATATTGACTCGCTCAACGAAAATGGCTCTGTCGACGAACAAGATACGTTAGATCACATCATGTCCCATGTTAGTGAACAGAATGTCGCGGACGTTGAAAACGACGATGAAAAGACGAGTGCTTTGGATTTGTACCAGAAACCCGAGTCGAAGAAAAAAGAAAAGAAGACCTCCAAGAATCCCGATATCTATCTGACCGACGCCGGATTCACGAAGAGGAACAAAACGAAGACTGAGAAGGAGAATAAAAAGAACAGCAAACCAGATCTCGCGGATGTGATGCCGGAACTAATGACTTTAAGCAAATGCGAAGAGGGACAGTTCCAGTGTGTGAACAGTACGACCAAAGACGGTTCGTATTGCATTCAAATGTCGTCGAGATGCGACGCGATTAAAGATTGCATGGACAACTCGGACGAGTACAATTGTGCCGAAAACGCGTGTGCCGGCAACTTCCAGGTAAAATAATAATAATTGTACAAAATTGCTCTATCACGGTGATCGATTTGAAGTGGAATTAATTAATGTATTGTTTATTTTTTTATCAGTGCAAGAGTGGAGAATGCTTGCAGCGAAATTTGGTCTGCAACAACATAATGGACTGTGAAGACGGCAGTGATGAACAATCTTGTAGTTAGTATTCATGCAAACGCATGGCGTTTACTTATTTTTTTTTAACAATTTATCACATATTATTTTGGTTATTGCCACTGTATACAACACATGACACGACGCGTTAAACACAACATTGTTTATTTATTTACATATCAGATTTGTGGAAGTGTGCCGAAGACGAGAAACAATGTACCAGCGGACAATGTGTCCCAGCGTCCTATTTCTGCGATGGGAAGTCCGACTGCAGTGACCACGTGGATGAACTTCAGTGCAACAGTAATTATTAAAATTATTATAATTGTTAAATTGTTCCCTATTACGAAGACTACGACCTCTTCTGCTGCAGTGAATATCACAAGACTCATGCGATTACTCATCGTATTTTTTCCAGGTCCTTGTAACGGATATCAGTGTTCAAACGGTTATTGCATATCTAACGCTCTACGATGCAACGGTGTTAACGATTGCTCCGGCGGAGAGGACGAACAAAACTGTGGTATGTAGAGCACTCTGTAAGATCGTATAGTATAGTATGCATTTCGCAGTAATACAAAATACAAATAGTCTTACTTCTTTAATACCTAATTAACGAATTATATTCTTTAAAAATATGATCCGATTTGTTTGTTTTTATTGAAGTGTATTATGTTCTGTTTGACTACATACACAATTCAGTAGGAAAATTGGAAATAAATGCAAATTTTACTTGATGATAATTCTTTTTTTTCTTTCCGCGTGTAGAATGCAAACCTGACGAGTTTAAATGCAAAACGGGATCAGAATGTATTCCAAAAAGTCAAGTGTGTGACAACGTAGCACAATGCGTGGACCGAAGTGACGAATGGCGGTGCATCCAATTAGATGGAACTCAACTAGTTGCCAAGTATGTAAACGATGGGTTTTATTTTCTTTTATTATTGTTACCTAAGCAGGGAATTAGTGAGTGGCATAATTTCGATAACATAGTCATCATTGTTTGTATACAATGTTTTTTAATCATTTTGAATTTTGAACTGATGGGCAAGTGAAAAAAAAAAAACAAAAAATTGACACAAAAAATACCATCATCATTACCACCTAATATATATTACAAAAAATCAAATAATTGCTTTAGATTAGGTATTGAACGCTTCTGGCTTCTTGTAAGTCTAGTGACTTAGGTTCAATTGTCTTGTCTCACATGAATACCTATTATTAAATCAGTACTGATAAATGAAGAACTATAAATTAAGTAGAAATTAAATGTTAGAGTAAAAATAAAACATTTAACCTCGACATGTAGGTGAGGAGAAGTGTTGTGTTAATTGCCCTTACGCTAATTTACGATCTAAAGACCGGCCTTATTAGCATCATTGTCTTTTGTTTTTGTTTTTTTTTTTTTTTTTGTAATTTCACGACGGCTCATGTTTGCAGGAAAAACGGTGAGACCACCATGAAAGTGTGCAACGAAAATTGGTCCGATCAGTGGAGCGACTTTGTGTGCAAAAGTCTCGGGTTCACGGAGACGAAGTCGACCAATTTCCGACCGAACGAATCGAACGAGACCGCCGTGAGTTATCTCAGGCTGAAAGACGGTTCGACTGCGACAACGGACGACTCGTTAAAGAGTTTGACGGCATATCTCGAAGAGTCTGCAGCATCGTGCAGCGATACCGTGGAAATAAAATGCTCGTACAAGAACCGTAAGATTTCAGTCAGCTCGTCGGAGAATTTCGGTAAAAAGTTAATGTCTTGTTTTCTTCGTGTGTTACATACAATATAGTGTGCGGAGATTTCGGTGGCAAAGACCCGTTTTCGATGGAAATGTGGCCATCGGTCGTCTACCTGTACAACACGAGAACCCACAAGTCGTGTACTTCCAGTCTGGTGAAAAACAATTGGCTGTTGTCCTCTTACAGCTGCGTACACTCTGTGTAAGTAGTACAACACGCGACCTTTACTCATCGCCGTCAGCAAGGCCGTAGCCAGGGGAGGGGTTTCCGGGTTCAAACCCCCCCCTGAAATTTATTTTCAAATCAAAATAAATAAAATTATATAACAATTATAATAATTAATAATATTATTTTATGTAAAATTGAATAAACTTCATGATAATGTAATTATTATTATGGCAAACAGATTTTTTTTATCCTAATTTATTTAGTGAAAATACGTCTTTATAATCTAAACCCCTCTCGAAATGTTATGCTGGCTACGGCCTTGGCCGTCAGAAGGAAATTCGATCGGACTATTACAATTGTTGTTGTTTTATTTGTTTACTGTACAATATATAGTGATGCGTCAATGTCGGCCGACCAATGGGAGGCAGTCTCGAGCAAAACTCGCGTCGCCAACGAGTCGAGTTTGACCAAAAGATCGGTGTCCCGGATCATCAGTCATCCCGGAGTGAAGTACGAGAAATTGCGTTACCTCAACGACACGGTGTTAATCGAGCTCAGCGCACCGTACGAATTGTCCAACGAGTTAAACACCATTTGTTTGCCCGAGAAACCCGTCGACAACACGCAACCGTGTGTCACCGTCGGTTGGTCTTACGAGTCCCCCGGAGGTGAGTTCATACAATTTTGATTTCCGATATTTTCACGTAACGATGATAATCACTGGTGGCTCCGACCAAATTTATTCGAAGTCCTTTCCCCACCAGATTTAAAAAAAAAAAACAAATCATAAGTCCTTAAGATTTAGAGACATAAAATCAAACAGCATTAGCGCAACTTGGAAAATATTTTGAGGAGGGCTAATATGTTTATTTGATTATTTTAGTCCCTCGAAAATGCATTAATCTAATGTTATTCTTAAAAATTATTGGGGGACTATGAGTAGATTTGAGGGGCTAAGCACCTCAAGCCCCCTATAATTACGCCTATGTCAAACAGATAAATATGTTCGCTTACTAATGGTCAATAATTTGGAGTGTTCAAGAGAAATTTGTGCGCTCCTTACACATTGAAGTTTTTCCTATTACTTGTTGATTTTGTACGTTCTATACTGTGTGCATACTTTATACTATTATATGTTTGTTTTGTGAATAATACCATAGATTACAGTTATAGATAATAATAAATTATGTGCAACACAGTAATTCTAATAGTATACTTTAATATAATTGCTTCATTAAACGATGACTTATTTCATTAGGTATTTTTAGGTATTTTATTTCCAATAGACTATTCGATCAACCTTTGTGCTCAGAAGTCTTATTCTGACTGTTACAAAAAATCAAACCCATCCTTACTTTTTATAATCTACTGAAAAATGTTAAAATAATTGTGACAATTGAACCTCTTTAAGCTTTTTGTATTCATTTTACTTATATTGCATATATTTACTTTTAGTTTATAAATATAGATTTGTAATTATAACGCTGTTGAAGAAAGAGTCTTAAAAAAGGAAAGGAGGTGAAGTACTCTCTATTTTCACACACCCTTCCCCTTAAAAAATAAAAATAAAGTCTAGTTACCCGTGTGTATAGTCTGTGTGATAGTAATAAACATTTGATCAAATACACTGACCACTTATATTCACTGATCATTGATTTCACTTAATAATTATTAAAATTTTATTGTTATTATTTATTTTTTATAATTGCAGTTTTCAAACAATTTTCACGCTCCTTGTCCGACCCGCTAATGTCTATGGAAGTTTGCAACTCAACAAAACACTTCAACGGTTTTCTGGTAGAACGAGAAATTTGTGTTGCTCCTGGAGAATTGGAATCAAGCAATGTAAGTTTCTATTTCAAGTTTAATAATTATTAGTATTAATAAAAACCGAAAAGAGTAATAAATATGTTTAATGAATATTTACAAAAAATATTGACAATTAATAATGTGATAAATCGTAAAAACTGTTTATATATAATACTAATTATACAACCTTGTTAATTACGTAAATTAAATAATTACTAAATAATATTTTGGATTAAAACTGATCGTGTTTTCTAATTAATCAAGTAAATGTAATTAGTGCTCTGCAAAAGAAAAATATTATTATTTTTTCAATTTAATTAAATTTATTAATAAAAAGCCGGACATATTTCGCACCACTTCTTCATCAAACGATGCTAAGAGAAGTTTCTATCTTTATAAAACAAATTAACTTAACATTTCTAAAATTTATTATTATTAATAAAAAAAAAAAAAAAAAAACATTTTATCTCGACTCGACCAGTCTCAAATCACACAATTAACGAAGAACAGGAAAGCAAATTTTTTTTATTGAGAGAAAAGTGTTAAAAAAAAACCTATCACATATTAAATATTTTCTTTCGCCAAAATATTTTTAATGTTATTATCTATCTATATTTAAATTTTCATAAAGTTTTGATTAAAAAAAAAAAAAACGGTTTTAAAGGTGTTTTATCAAATTTAGTGTAGTTTTTCCCAAATATTGAAAAAATTATTGACAGATTTGAAAAATTACATCTCTAAAGTACCATCTACAGCTAAATTCTGATTCAAAAAATATCTGTTCGAAACTTTTGGATTTTTAGAATTTTTAAAATCTAAAATAACTTTTAATGGACGTGTTTAAAGTATAATATTCTGCGTTAATAAGATATTTGTTAATAATTTTTTTTATTTATTTTATTTATTTATTTAATTAATTAATTAATTAAATAGTTATTAATAATAGTTCGGGTAATCTTGTCAAAATTACTAAAGAAATCTTTGTAAATACGTCCCGGAGTGATAAAAACGGAGAAAAAACAATGAACAGAAATAACATTTTTCTTACTCGTCATTACGCAACTACGACCACCATGTCTTTATAGTGTTTTGAAAATCATTTCTACGCGTTTGTACCCCGAGGGGTATAATAACGATTTAACATACATTAAAAATATATTACCCACGTTACGGTCCGCAAAGTGTATAATAAAACGTTGACAAAATACGTCCGTGTATGATATTAGTAGTAATTATCAAACCCTTAAGCACTGTATACAGACAGCAAGTTTGGAAAATAAACGTTTCGTACAATTCGTCTGTATTGGATATAAAACGAAATTCCATTTTCACATTTTTCGACTGTCAGTAAAATATGTTGGTCAGGCCATCATTATCGTGGTATTTGTTTTTCAAACAATTCAAAATATTTTATCAAACTTCCCCGTATCTACTTATATCAGCGCTGTCGACATAATCGAAATCATGAAATATTCGGAAAAAAAAAAAAAAAATTAATAACAATGGTTATCGGAATAACAATTATTACATTTTTAAATATCCGAACAAATCATTAGTCGTTTATGAAAATATTTATAAATTCTATTTCAATACGAAGGCATTCAGTGGCACGACTAGGATTTTTTCAAGGTTGGTGTCCATCTATAAATTTCTACTATAATTGTTTAAGTATAAAACTATAATCAATGGACACTTTACAAGAATTCATTAATTAGAAATTTCATGTCCAAAATCTTACTGCCTTTTCTACGAGTTAACATTTTTATAACGTTATTTAGCGTCTATGAATTTTTAAAGCATGTATCAAATTTATTTCTGAATTAGTAGAGGTTATAATTGTATAGTTTATAAGGATTTTTTTTTTGTAATGCTCAATGAATAAAATTTCCATAAATATGATTTAAGGAGGGTATCCAGACACCCAAAACACCCCCATTGGTTGCGCCACTAAAGGCATTGTTATTATTTAAACGAATGTACTGACTCATTCACCACATTTCTCCAGTTAAATATTTGAATCACAGTTGTGCGGCATACGAATATTTGCGATGAAATACATATCGTATTTTATCGTTTAAATTTATCGTCGTGCGCGACGTTGGTCCCACGTGTATTGAGAAACGTTCGACAACAATATTGTTGTGGAATATAATATTTCATTGACAAACGAAATGAAATTTTCAAAAAAGTTCCTCGCGATAAGCATCGATGGAAAAACAAGTTTGGCACTTAAATGATAAACTTATATCGTATACACGTTTCTCCCTTCGTACAATCCTTCAAAAAATTTTCAGAAAAACTTTCGTACGAAAAATTTCTCAATTTTGTAATTTTTTATTTCATAAAATTTTGAATGATTGGTATTGACTTGGAAATTGAGTATGACTTCATGCACATAAATGCCTTGTTGACCTAAAAAAAAATGTCGAAAATTGTAAGTCAAGTTTGTTCTCTATAATCGTTCAAAGTTTGCATTTTAACGGAATTCGTTAGTTTTACCTAAAAATATACACTTTAACGTACATAAAAGTAAACTGATACATTTTTGAAACTAAGTAGAAAATAGCATTACGAATATTTTAATACAATACGATTTTTACGGAGAAATAATATTTATGTAATTTATTTACATTTCCTTTTAATCGTATACACGAGGACAATAAATGTCTCCTCAAATTATCCATCAAAAATTCCTTAAATCTAATAACAATCCGTCACCACCGATTGCGACTGTAAATCACGCGATCAACACCGATCTTCTTATCTTATCATTCGAACCGACACATCCGAGATTCCGCCTTCTTTACTCGAGTCGTTAGCACCCCTTCCCCCGGTCCACTTCCGTTCGTTTCTCCCTTCGTCACTGTCTTATACGAAATTAAGATATTCCCGCTCAGTAATTATAATCATCATTTATATCGCGCGTCTCATTAAACGCTATTCAACACCGATTCTCGTGCAATAATAATTATCTAACCGTGTATTTGAACTGTTATATATATATATATATATTTCGAGAGTATTTTTAATTAACATTATTGTCATTATGTCATGTCGAGATTTAATTGTTTATTCAGATTACTGTATAAGAAAAGAAAATGTAAAAAAATCCGTTGAAATCTCCCCCCGGTCGTTTTATACTCGCAAATTATAAATGCAAATTACATTTACATTTCTTTATTTTAAAAAACCGATGAACTATATGAAATCCAGAAGTATATATATATACACTCAGATAATGTATACGCAAAATTATTTTTTTATTTTTTATTACGTACTTGTGTGTAATTCGTTGCGATTCGATGGACACAAGAGGTCATTGCGAAATACTGAAATGTAAATCATTCGGTATATAATTATTGTTATTATTCATTATTATTATTCCTTTTATTATTATCGAGGAGTAAAAATGTAAATATAGAGATTTTACGGTATAATGGCAGTGTGCGTTTTCGTTCTTTTATTTATTCTCTCGTCGATAAATAATGGTTCGCAGAATCAATCTACTCAACCGCCGCCGCGTGTGTAACGATTGGAGAACGAAAACAGTCCGAATTCAAAAACGTTATATCGATCTGCGTACACCGTTATTTATTACGATATATGTTAACCCGTTTCGATAATGAGTACACCTGTAAGGGCGAAATTCTTTTTTTTTTTCCATAATCAATGGTAAATCAGAGATTTTTTTTTCATACATATTATTATGATTTATTCGATGAATTAATTATAATTAGGGCTGGGATTTCGATGCTCTTTGCATTGTTTTTCAAAGCTTTCTGTGCAATGCTAGTTTCGTTATAAATACGTTTTAGGTGTTTTTCAATTAGAATAAGACATTTTATTTTGCATTTTTTTAACAATATTTGATTTTAAGGTAATTTTTTAGGGAATTTTATAGGTTTTTAGATCATATGAAATTCAAATTCAAAATTGTATTCTTAACTTATTATACGAGATTTATTTTATACGCTAACAATAGATATCCACAATTATTAAACATTATATTTAAATAAATCCTTATCTTGCCTCCCAGCATTGCGGTATGCTAGAAGCCTAGAACATTAAAATCGATATAGACGCCCGGTGATACCTCACTCAAGTCATATAATTTTTTTCAATTTTAAGGTATTATAAGTAAATTTTAAAGACACCTTTATTGTGCATTTTTTGAGTTTTTTAAGTCATTTTTACATTTTCTTCAGACCATATTTACCGATTTTTAATGGCATTAAAATCCCAGCCCTAATTATAATTTATGTGTTTTATATCAGAGTCACAAATTTTGAGCTCATAACTACTGTATTACGAAATACGGTGAATACATTTTTCTTATTACTTCATAAAATTTACAATTTCTTTTTTCACGAAAGTTCGTTACTTTTATTATCTTTATAAAAAACGATACAGTTTTTTTATAAGCGTTTCAAATGTCATGTTCAAAACAAAGATAATTTTAACTTTTAAGTGTCGGGTACATTTTTCTTTAAATTAAAATGTAACAGTCTCAAATTCAGATGTTCTCGAGAATATTTGTACAAAAATATATAATTATTTTTCTAATTCCACAATAATAGTTTATAGCAGCCCACGCAGAGACTGTCCGATCAGTAATAACGGGATACACATTTAATCAGCTCGTGTCTGTGTAATATTATCGTTTTATTTTTCTCTTACATTTTTATTCCAGCGAAATATTATCAATGTTTATTAATGCTGCTGCTGACGTAAACGAAACTTTTTAGTGTCTTTTCTCGAAACTTGTGTACAGATAATAAAAAAAAAGCCGGACATGCCTCGCACGATGGGTGTTCTTCGCACGACGGGTGGGATTCTCTTGACGGGTGTATTGAATTTTAAAGAAACGATAAATCGTTTCTTCAATAAAACGACTCTGAACGAAGGAAGTTAATAATATAAAATATAAATGAGAAAAAAAAATGTTATAAAAATGTCCAAAATTTTTTTTCACATTTTCAAAATTTTCTTGCGTCAAAATCTTTCTTATATTATTTTCTATCTACGTTTAAATTTTCATATAGTTCGGATCAAAAAATGATGGTTTCCGAGTCGTTTTTATCAAATTTTGGGTAGTTTTTTCCAAAAAAAAAAAAAAAAAATGGAAAATTGAGAAATTCAAATAGTTACTGATCGAAACTTTTGAACAAGTATTTCCAATACGAAAAGTTGTACACAGAAAAAAAAAAATAAACATTATTGTAAAAACACTAGCTTCTTCACTCCGTTCAGAATCTAAAACACACAATGACCGCGTATGTATCATAAATGTTGTACAAGTTACAGTGGATTCGAGCCCGCAGTACGGAAACAATAATATCGCACTTCCATAACAAAAGGGCCACAAGTAAAAAAAAAAAAAAAAAAATTATTTTTGAGGTATTAGTACTGCTGGATTCGTAATTTTTTCTAAATTTTTTGATTTTGGTGTCATCTCTAATTTGATTTTAGTGAAAATAATATTTTTCACATGAGTTGTACTATGTTGTATTGTATTGTTATCACTTAAGGTAGGGACTTATATGAGTTAGCATGTATTTCAAAAATCATTCAAAACATAGCTAAGTAATATAGAAATGCGTTTCATTACACCAGGCATCTTGTATGCAGTTCTCTTTAATAAGCATATTTTGCATATTTAACTCTTTTTTTGATACAAATGCATATTTCGGTTATATCTCAATTTTAAGTGCATATTTCACATAATATTTAACTTGAGTTTTCTTGATATCGGAAAATTTTTCCCTGAATAACTGAAGAAATTAAATGCTATTTGATATTATTTGTTTAAATTTAAACTTAAAAAGAATAAAGATTAAAAAAAAGCCGGACATACTTCGCACGACGGGTAGTATTCTCTTGACGGGCGTGTTAAATTTTAAAGAAACGATAAATCATTTCTTCAGTAAAACGATTCTGAACGAAGGAAATTAATAATATAAGAAAAAAAAAATTTCAAAAAGTGTCCAAAATTTTTTTTCACATTTTCAAAATTTTCTTGCGCCAAAATCTTTTTTATAAGATTTTCTATCTATGTTTAAATTTTCATAAAATTCAGATCAAAAAATGATGGTTTCCGAGTCGTTTTTGTCAAATTTTGGGTAGTTTTTCCAAAAACAAAATTGAAGAATTGAGAAATCAAAAAAATAACCTCTTTAAAGTACAATCTAGAGGCAAATCCGGTTTCAAAATTGATCGAAACTTTTAGACAAGTATTTCTATACGAAAAGTTGTACACAAAAAAAAAAAAAATAAACATCATTGTAAAAACACTAGCTTCTTCACTTCATTCAGAATCTAAAATAAAATCATAAATAATAGAAGAAGAATTAATAATACTTATTATAATATAATATTATACAATACAATTTTTAAATATTTAGAGTTTTTACAGTAAAATTAATGTTTTATGTGAGATTATTTTAACATTTTGCATATTTCGTAAATTTTACAGCATATTTGGTACATTTTAAGAGCATAAATGCATGCATATTTCAAGGTTTTTTAGAGCTAGAAGTTCCCAACCCTAGTTATCACAAACTTTAAAATGCATTTTTTGAACATTTTCCTTTTATGACCTACTTCATCTTCTTGCTTTGGGCGTGTGATTAATTATTTGCACTTACGGACATACAGGGTGTTTAAAATAAATGGAAACGTTTTACTTTTGGAACACTCAAGTTCCGTAGGTTATGTCATATGTCACATGTCGAACGGTATATAATTATTACACGCTCCTGGTTTATACACCAAGAATCTCTGCCACCCCCGTACCCCGAGGGGATCGATAATATAATATCTCGTCGTATTTTTATATATTTTTATGACCGTAGTGATTTACCGCAATCGTTTCGTCATCGTCGTCGTCGTCACTGATCGCGCCATCGTTTGCATACCTGCAGCCGACAGCTGCTGATAAATCGAGTAGTATAATATAATATCGTATAGACTCGTCTTGTGTCATATAATAATTCAAGTGTTGTCACTATTATGATATTTTTATTGAAATAATATTAATACACAAAAATATAAATAAATATACTCGTATTATAAAGTATAATATTATTATTTAGGGAGATCAGATCTTGAACTTCGCCCTCTTATCTATATGTCTTATCACAATATTCAGTATACATTTTTAAAAAGAAAATCTCATTTTTCCAACTTTTCTCTTTCTAGAGAATAAATATGTGAACAATAAATTTTTAAATGAAAACAAGAATAATATAATAATAATAAGAATCATATTGCTCTGTACATATTATATATCTTTGGCCGTTTTCTAATTGTTGTGATAAATAACAGCATTTAAAAAAAGCTGGACATACTTCGCACCCTCATGAATTTAAGTGGATTATTAGTTTTAGAGTTGTGACTAAATCACTGAAATCAACTTTATTCAAATTTTTTTTTACAGCATATTTTACCGGTTTTACTCAAATTTGTCGAGGTTTTTCATTGTTAAGGGAAAAAATGTCGAGAATTTTGAAGAATTAAATTTTTGAAGAACTATCTAGAGTCAATTCTTAATGTATAAAGTTTCTGAATGAAACTTTTGAATAAATTTTACTACACTAAAGAGAGTTCTTTATGCAAAAAATAAACCAAGTGTCTGATAATGATTTTTGAAATAGAATTTCAAATCGGTTAGAATAGTAAATCAAATTAATTAAAATTAATAATTTACTCCAGGCCACTATTTTAACGTATACTTACGATGCATTTTTTTCTATGGAGTATATTAAACGGTTTGTCACACAATTAATTGCAGTTAAATAGATTTAATTATAATTGTATTGTTATACGATCTATGTGTACGAAAATATAATTGAGAGGCTGAAAAATGATTTCAATCGTTTAAGATTCTTCATATATGTATACGAAGAAATATTTTTATAATTTCGGACATTGGTATTATAAGTAATATTATTGTTATTTTATCAACAATCTTTTTCATTATTATATTTTAAAATATGAATTTTTTATTGTTGTAACAAAAATTATTTAGTAAAATCATGAACTTATTTTATTTACCAAATGAGTAAGAAACCACTTTACATATAGTATAGAATATACCTTCATTGATACGTTACCCAAAAATTTTGAAGAGAACTCTAAAAACTCCCCGCCCCCCTGTGTCGGTACGAAAATTTTTTTTTTTTTCTCAACGTTATAATATTTCGTTTTTAAATATTTTATTTATTTAATTTTGTCATTTTTAATTTTTTCGCTGTTTCTGTCTAGATGGAAATCGGATCGCCGCTGATGTGCTTGGCCGAGAACGGACTGTGGCAACTGCAGGGCACCCTCAGCTACCGGGGCGGTCACGGCCGGTTGTCGAAACCGTCGATTTACAACCCCGTGCTGGACGCCGTGCCGTGGGCAGAGAACACCGTAACCACCGGTCCCTAAGCACTACACCAGGTTACCCCGCGAAACAGGTGTCCCGTATACACCATCCCTCCCGTCGTTTTCCCCTGCCATCTCTACACAAAAATAAATAATAATAATAATAATAATAATAATAAACCTCCGGAATTATGATTTTTTATTGTAATATTTATCATCTTGAACAAAACTCAGCAGCTATATATTATTATAACAATAACGAATATTATCGTCATTATTATTACTGGGTGTACAAACGAGAGACATTTCGCATAGATATATAATAATAATATTATCGTATCCAACGACCATTGCAACAGTAGTAGTTAGTATGATTTATATATACATATTGTTATTATTACGAAGAAGATGATCGTTGTCATCATCATCATCATCATCATCATCATATCGTCGCGACAACGCGGTATATTTCATAATAATAATAATAATATTAATGATTTCGAGGGGAGGATATGATAATAATAATAATTACTTATATTATTTAATGACGTAATAAAATATCGTATAATTCCATTCATTTTTTTTTTTTTTTTTTTTGTACCTGCGAGTGTTTTGTGTTTTTTTTTACTTATGTTTTTTTTTTTTTTTTTAATTAATGAATTATTGTACCTAATTATGTATTTTCGTATACGCCACTGTCATTATAATATTTACCAAATAATATTATAAAAATATTATTTACAATTTACTTAATAATAAATAATAATTGAAACTCCGCGTATACTTTTTAATACTATACAACAACGTTTTATTTTATTATTAATATGTTTTTTTCTTTTTCGTGACACGAATATATAAAAATAAATATATATATATATATATATAGCGAGTTGCCATATCGATAATATAATATTATCATAAGAATAATATTGTATCGTTTTATTCACGTCTGTAAAATATTTTTCTCCGTCCAATTATTATTATTATTATTATTATTATTTTAATTATTATTTTGTACTTTATTTGTATTACCTATATACTTAGGTATATTATCATATTATTATAATATATAATACGAACATGTTCCTTCGTCGACCGTTTGTATTCGTTTCGCGAGTCCGCTGCACATCGGATTCGCGATCGAACGATTTGGCTTTATATTATTCGTTTTTGTTTCGAAACGACTGTTGTATATTGTTTCGCAGTCGCGTATCCGCGGTTTCGCCGATGTCAACTAAGCTCGTGAAGTCCAAATTTTTTTTTTATCACACATTATACATATAATGATATACCTGTTTTGTAATTATTATTATTATATAATTAACATTTTTTTGTAGTCGTGCTCAAGAATATTATTTTTTAATATTTTATTTTAATATATTATATTATTATTATTTTAATTATAATTATAATTATACAAAAGAGCGATGTGATTTGTTTTAAAGTTTGATGTATCAAAATTTAGATAGTATATAAATGTATACATATATTACGTATTATATAATATGATTTAGAACTACCGACATCGGATCCATACTAAAAAAATTGTATTCGATATTAATATTAAATAGATGTACCTATATGCATTAATTATACAAATAAAATAAATTTTATTTACATTCTATGTATTTGACTAAACAAACTTTGGTTTAAGTTTGGTATCTTTCTTTTTTTTCGTCATCACTCATCTCTTCTCTGACTGACGCTATTAAATAGTTTACTATTGTTCCAAAAAAAAAAATTATTTTTACTCGTTCAATTTTGTTCAACAATAAACTGAGAATAAGAAAAGAAAGCATTCATTGAGAAAAAATGTGTGTTGTACTTGTTAAAAAAATTGTCATCAAAATGTTCTTCATATCATTATCTATCTAAATTTAAATTTGTGTAAAGTTAGAATTTAAAAAAAAATATGTGTTGGAGTTGTTTTTCTCAAATTTTGGAAAAAAATATTGACTATGTCAAAAAATGACATTTCTAAAATACCATCTAGAGCTAAATTTTGATTCAAAAATTTGGTCATCGAAACTTATGGATAAGGTTTCCTATATGAAAATTTATTACCGAAAAAAAATATAAATGAATACTGTATTAATTAATGTAACACAATGTTTTTCACTTCACTCAAAATCTAAAAATTAAAATTTATTCCGATTAATTCAATTTTCAAAAATTTGACAACCAAGGTTCAGAACTACCTCAATATATAATATATATTATGAGCAATATTTTTTCTTTCCAGTCACTCGTATGAAATGGGTCCACCGGTTTCCTCTAAATTTTAGCACGTTGTTGTACTGATAAAAAAAAAAAAGTAACTTGTGAATTTTTTCAGATTTTTTAGGTCCCGAGAATGAGCCCTAAAAAGGCCTGGAAATAGGCACTTTTAGCCTTATTTATAACTTACCATATCTGGAAGCCATGTTAACTGATTTTAATTCTTCACTTCTCATTGTTTTTATTTTAATGTCTAATTTTCACAAAAAAATTTCCAAGATCCAAATTCAATGACCTAGTTTTAAGGAGACTGTAATAGATTACAATGAAAATTTCAAAATTTTGATGATAATCAAATACAAATAATAATTTCCAAAATCGAACAAAAATACTTACAACAGGTTTCATTTTACAGGATCAAGTGATGACTTCTGAATGGAAATCCATTAAATTGTTTAAAACATATTCAACTGTTTGAAAATGGCTATTTTTTTGCACTTTCAAATTGGCCGCACTTGGTCCTGACAACATTTAATGACACAAAAATTTAGCTGAAGTTAGTTCTTTATTTCCATAATTACCTCCTCGTGGATATTTCCTTTGAACGAGCCCCAAAATGTTATTTGAAAATCTGAAAATTGAGTATTTTATATATAATCTGAGCCTTTATGTACCCTGTTGAGACTTCTGTTCAAAATTTAGAGAACCCTAAAAATTTTTATACGTTCTAAATTCTAAAAAAATACTTATAGACTTTTTTGAGAGCTGGTAGAAATCTCTAGGAGATTCAGAACCAGATTTATGATAGTACTGACATTTTACGAAATTTGAAGTGCCAAATTTATGGGCGGCAAATTTGCCCAATTTGGTCTAGAATTGAGCCATACCGATTTTAAGGCAAAGCAAAATTTCCATTCACATATTAAGTACATATATATGTGTGTGTGTGTGTGTGTATATTTAGCTCCTAGTGGTAAAAATGTGAAAATTGCTGTGAGCGCCCTTGACTGCCAGTAATTACAAAATTTTGAAAATGTGAAAAACAAATTTTAGACGTTTTTCTAACATTTTTTTTTCTTAATAACTTTTTCCCCCCTTCATTTATTAGAAAAAAAAAATGGAGTAAAGTAAAGCAAAGCGAAATAAAGTATAGACAAGAAAGCCAGACATAATTCGCACCACGGATAATTTTCGCTCTTCAGGTGAGATACTCTTGGTGAGTGTGTTGAAAATGACAACTATTATTGTTCTTTATATGAGAAATAATTTATCGTTTCTTTAAAATTATACATACCCTACAAGAGTATCTGACCCGAAGAGCGAAAAATATCCGTGGTGCGAAGTATGTCCGGTTTTCTTTCTTCACATACGATGTTCTTTGAATATTATATTCAACTAAAACACAATTATTATTGGAGTCTTTGTAAAAATTGGTTGAAATAAATACAAATGAAAAGACTCATTTGTCTTTCTAGTTAAATCACGACATATTTATCATGTACCTATGTATCTTGTATGGCGAATTTCAAAACATTTAATAAATTTGAAGTTTAACAGGGGGAAAAAAAAAAGAATAATATTTAAAATGTCTAAAGTGGTGTCGAAAATGACACCACTTTAGAAAACCGACTAAAAATGGACATTGTAGAATGGCCAAAAATTTTGGGCCCACCCCATTTGAAAATTCGTTGAAAATTAGCAACTCCCTGTAATTTCGTGCGAGAAATCCAAAGATCTCTGACCTAGCTAAACGCCCAGAGAAATAAAAAGGGGAAAAAGTAGCCGAATCAATAGGCTTCGAGTGAATGAAACGTTTAGAACCATTCACACCACGACACAGAACGTTTAACGAGCACTGAAAAACAAAAATCTATTTAAGTCGTCTCTGAGTTTATGACAATCAAAAAATAGAGTCAAAAATAAAAACCGTGCTGCGGTTGAAGTCACATTCCGCGGGTGCCCTAAGTGATTTTAGCCCCTCCCTCCACCCCGCGTTCTCCTGCCTAATTGGTGAGCCTACGACAGAGACTAGAGGGAGGGAAACACACACGACGCGCCTATATAGGTGTCGGGTGGTATCGGCGGCGGAGGGCGAGTCGATATTATTATGTGCACGCGCGGTCGGCTAGTGCGAGCGGGGACGACGAAATCCAATGACGTCACGCGGATCCGGCTGTGACGTCAGAGGGGGGACTCGCAGAGTAAAACGTGTAACAGATTAATCCTTCTCACCGCCGCCGCCCGCCCCCTCCCCCGGCAACAATACCTCTTCACGGTTTGCATTACACCGCCGCCGCGCCGTAATGTCGACGAACCCCGCGGCGGCGGCTGAAAATCACTTCGTTTTACTGTTGTACGACATTGTATTATTATTATTATTATTAATATTTTAGTTCTTTTTTTTTTTTTTACTCCAAAAAATTACCCTCTGACCACCCCCACCCATCGGGTACGACTAGGATTGAAAAATTAAGAATTCGAATTTTTTTAGGAACTCGTGAACCTGTAGAGCAGTGGTTCTCATGCTGGTGCCGAATTGGTTCCCGTATGAAAAAGTTATTTTATCAGGTTGAGTCGAATTGCATCGGAATCGCAACCGAATGGTTCCCGTTTAATTATGCATATTTTTCTTCTCAATTTTATAGGATTAGAACTGTCAACTTTAAAGTAATGTGCGTTAATATGTGTTAAAAAAAAAAAAAAAAAAAAATGATATAATATATTATACAATTTTAAATCGTTGATTTGGAAGTGTACTGGTTATCACTTAGGTGTACAAAATACAAATAATAAAATTTAATAAATACAATTTAAAACAGCTGATTTGTAAATTTGAAGCAAGACTTTCTTTAATAAATTCAACTCTCCTAATCTTCTCATTAATGTACTCAGTCATGCATTTGCTAAGTATTTGTTATTCATTTCCTGTTCGCTAGTAAGTTTTCTTCGATTATTCCTTCGAAATTTAATATATTCTGTGTCTGAATGCTATTTAAAATAGGTGTAGATAAATTGTGTTAAAAATTAAAATTGTAACTATTTTACGTGTACACAAACGGGAACCACTTCGGCTATACCTAATAAAATACCTTTTTAAAATGGGAACCAATTCGGTTATTCCCAGTTCTCAATCGGTGTGTCACGAATTACTGTTAGGTGTGTCATCAAAAAAAAAAAGCCGGACATACATCGCACGATGGGTAGGATTCTCTTGACGGGTGTATTTAATTTTAAAGAAACGATATATCATTTCTTCAATAAAACGATTCTGAACAAGGGAAGTTAATAATATAAAAAAAAAAATGTTAGAAAAATGTCCAAAATTTTTTTTCACATTTTCAAAATTTTCTTGCGCCAAAATCTTTTTTATAGGATTTTCTATCTATGTTTAAATTTTCATAA